>OY992891.1:92645795-92658295 GCA_963921405.1 Cepaea hortensis
GTTACTTTAACTCTTTCTGTTATAGGTCATTGTTACTTTAACTTTTTCTGTTATAGGTCATTGTTACTTTAACTCTTTCTGTTATAGGTCATTGTTACTTTAACTCTTTCTGTTATATGTCATTGTTACTTTAACTCTTTCTGTTATATGTCATTGTTACTTTAACTCTTTCTGTTATAGGTCATTGTTACTTTACCTCTTTCTGTTATAGGTCATTGTTACTTTAACTCTTTCTGTTATAGGTCATTGTTACTTTAACTCTTTCTGTTATATGTCATTGTTACTTTACCTCTTTCTGTTATAGGTCATTGTTACTTTAACTCTTTCTGTTATAGGTCATTGTTACTTTAACTCTTTCTGTTATATGTCATCGTTACTTTACCTCTTTCTGTTATATGTCATTGTTACTTTAACTCTTTCTGTTATAGGTCATTGTTACTTTAACTCTTTCTGTTATAGGTCATTGTTACTTTAACTTTTTCTGTTATAGGTCATTGTTACTTTAACTCTTTCTGTTATAGGTCATTGTTACTTTAACTCTTTCTGTTATATGTCATTGTTACTTTAACTCTTTCTGTTATATGTCATTGTTACTTTAACTCTTTCTGTTATAGGTCATTGTTACTTTACCTCTTTCTGTTATAGGTCATTGTTACTTTAACTCTTTCTGTTATAGGTCATTGTTACTTTAACTCTTTCTGTTATATGTCATTGTTACTTTAACTCTTTCTGTTATAGGTCATTGTTACTTTAACTCTTTCTGTTATAGGTCATTGTTACTTTAACTCTTTCTGTTATATGTCATTGTTACTTTAACTCTTTCTGTTATAGGTCATTGTTACTTTAACTCTTTCTGTTATAGGTCATTGTTACTTTAACTCTTTCTGTTATAGGTCATTGTTACTTTAACTCTTTCTGTTATATGTCATTGTTACTTTAACTCTTTCTGTTATAGGTCATTGTTACTTTACCTCTTTCTGTTATAGGTCATTGTTACTTTAACTCTTTCTGTTATAGGTCATTGTTACTTTAACTCTTTCTGTTATAGGTCATTGTTACTTTACCTCTTTCTGTTATAGGTCATTGTTACTTTAACTCTTTCTGTTATATGTCATTGTTACTTTAACTCTTTCTGTTATATGTCATTGTTACTTTAACTCTTTCTGTTATAGGTCATTGTTACTTTACCTCTTTCTGTTATAGGTCATTGTTACTTTAACTCTTTCTGTTATAGGTCATTGTTACTTTAACTCTTTCTGTTATAGGTCATTGTTACTTTACCTCTTTCTGTTATAGGTCATTGTTACTTTAACTCTTTCTGTTATATGTCATTGTTACTTTAACTCTTTCTGTTATATGTCATTGTTACTTTAACTCTTTCTGTTATAGGTCATTGTTACTTTACCTCTTTCTGTTATAGGTCATTGTTACTTTAACTCTTTCTGTTATATGTCATTGTTACTTTAACTCTTTCTGTTATAGGTCATTGTTACTTTAACTCTTTCTGTTATAGGTCATTGTTACTTTAACTTTTCCTGTTATAGGTCATTGTTACTTTAACTCTTTCTGTTATATGCCATTGTTACTTTAACTCTTTCTGTTATAGGTCATTGTTACTTTAACTCTTTCTGTTATAGGTCATTGTTACTTTAACTCTTCCTGTTATAGGTCATTGTTACTTTAACTCTTTCTGTTATATGTCATTGTTACTTTAACTCTTTCTGTTATATGTCATTGTTACTTTAACTCTTTCTGTTATAGGTCATTGTTACTTTAACTCTTTCTGTTATAGGTCATTGTTATTCTAACTCTTTCTGTTATATGTCATTGTTACTTTAACCCTTTCTGTTATAGGCCATTGTTACTCTAAATCTTTCTGTTATAGGTCATTGTTACTTTAACTCTTTCTGTTATCGGTCATTGTTACTTTAAGTCTATCTGTTATATGTCATTGTTACTTTAACTCTTTCTGTTATAGGTCATTGTTACTTTACCTCTTTCTGTTATATGTCATTGTTACTTTAACTCTTTCTGTTATCGGTCATTGTTACTTTAAGTCTATCTGTTATATGTCATTGTTACTTTAACTCTTTCTGTTATATGTCATTGTTACTTTAACTCTTTCTGTTATATGTCATTGTTACTTTAACTCTTTCTGTTATAGGTCATTGTTACTTTAAGTCTTTCTGTTATAGGTCATTGTTACTTTAACTCTTTCTGTTATAGGTCATTGTTACTTTAACACTTTCTGTTATATGTCATTGTTACTTTAAGTCTTTCTGTTATAGGTCATTGTTACGTTCAATCTTTCTACCTCATGTCATTGCTACTTTAACTCTTTGTCTCTTGTCACTGTTACTTTAACTCCTGTTGTCTCATGTCACTGTTATTTTAACTGTCTGTTATAAGTCATTGTTAATTTTTACTCATTGTGTGTCTTTACGCAGTCTATCTCATATTACTGTTACTTTAACTCTTTCTGTTCCAAGTTATTGTTACGTTAACTTGTTCAGAGAGGAATGGTAAACTGCTGAACGTAAACTTGCCAAGAGATCACAAACAGCCAAGAATGCTGGGGTTGACTGCGACGTCATGAAAAGGATATGCAACTAACATTTTAAAAAAACACACACATTTAACAACATACCAACGTGTGAATGATTTAATATGGTCCACAGTTGTGGCCCAGGTAATGGAACAGTTATCAGTCGGGACAACCTGGTGCCTGAACATTTAGATAACGACCCATTTCTGTCAAGCAGCGGGGATAAGATGTTTGTGTTGACAAGGGTTGAGGGGATCGATCACTTACTCCTTTCCTCGAGTAATTAATTGCCTTGAGACGTCATTATTGGCCCGTAATTACGCCATCAACTCTTTTCTCCGTTGAGTTTATTTTTGCTTGTATGTCTGAGTGCCTAGGTTTGATTGATACTTATCTTGATCTTCTTCTGCTACTCTTACTGCTCGCCCCCCCCCCCATTTCCTCCTCTTCTTCCTCCTCCTCCCCCTCCTCCTACTCTCTCTTGCTGCTGCTGCCGCTGCTGCTGCTGCTGCTTCTTCTTCTTCTTCTTCTTCTTCTTCTTCTTCTTCTTCTTCTTCTTCTTCTTCTTCTTCTTCTTCTTCTTCTTCTTCTTCTTCTTCTTCTTCTTCTTCTTCTTCTTCTTCTTCTTCTGCTGCTGCTGCTGCTTCTGTGTCTGCTTCTGCTTCTGCTTCCGCCTCTTCGTCTTCGTCTTCTTCTTCTTCTTATACACCCCACCCCCTCCGGCCTTCTTTTTCAGTTTATTATCCTTCAGCTCTGCACTCCCTTTCTCCCCTTCCTCTTCATTCATATCCATCTTCTTCTGTTTATTATCCTTCCACTTCTGCATCCTATTTCTTATTCTCCTCCACCCCCCCCCCCCTCCCCCGCCATCTTCTTCTTCTGCTGCTGCTGTTCCTCATCCCCCCTCCCATTGCTTCTGATATAACCGCTTTCAGTGTGACTACAGTGGAATTATAGGACACGAGCCAACTAGCTAGTCGAATCGCATCGGTAACTTACGGGGTATGTGAGCCGGCCGCTCAGAAAGCAATGGCAAACTACTGAGCGTAATCTTGCCAAGAAATCAACATACAACTGAAAGATGCTGGTGTTGACAGCGATGTCCTGTAAAGGATATGCCAAAAAACAAAAAAAAGCCAACTAGCCACCCCGCACCGCTCTGGCTTGATCTCTGCTGTAACGTGCATGACCCTTGTTGGACCAAACGGCACTAGCCATGATGGCACTGCCCGAACTAGGACAAGGGCTAGCTATGTTGCCGATCTGAAGAAACACTTCACAGCAGGGACACACGCATTGCCCCAACCAACCTCTAAGGCCTCTTAAAACGGGCCACTGTTTGCCGTAAAGTTCAAAGCCCATTTAATGGCGGGAGAGATAAGAAAGATACGGGCTGACGTGTTCCTGTGAGCATCAAACCTTGCATTGACGTCAGGTACGCACGCTCAAGGAGATACCTGTACAACATGTGCATTGATAAATGGAAGGCAGTTCTCCGAGTTGCCTACGTTTGTGACATACGTACATTGCTGACATACATACATTGGTGACATAAGTACATTGTTGGCGTATGTACATTTTTGGCATATGTTCATTGTTGACATACGTTCACTGCTGACATACGTTCACTGCTGACATACGTACATTGCTGACATACATACATACATTGGTGACATAAGTACATTGTTGGCGTATGTACATTTGTGGCATATGTTCATTGTTGACATACGTTCACTGCTGACATACGTACATTTCAGTTCAGTTTCATATATTTTTATTTTAGCAACACCCTTTTTGCTCTCTCTCTCTCTCTCTCTCTCTCTCTCTCTCTCTCTCTCTCTCTCTCTCTCTCTCTCTCTCTCTCTCTCTCTCTCCCCTCTCTCTCTCCTTCTCGCGCTCTCTCTCGCTTTCTCTCTGTCTCTCTCTTTATCTTGTCAATGTTTTTTCTGTGTGAATGTAGCATGCACACTCGATAGTGATATAAGAAAGATGAGTGTTTGGAAGGCCCAAATGTAAAAGGACCCGCGTGCCCAATTTGTGACCCTTTAAAATTAGAATGTTCGTTCTTTCGAGCGTTCCTTCGTTCTCCCTCCCTCCCCCCTCTCTGTCTCTCTTTCTCTCTCTCTCTACACTATTTCTCGCCCCCGTCTCTGTATAGATTCCACCTTCCTGTTACTAGATGTATACATATATTACAACAATCCTAAATAGATTGCTACTTTCCTACATGTATTGCTATATTCCTACATATACTGCGACATTCCTACACACATTGCTACATTTCTACACACATTGCTACATTCCTACACACATTGCTATATTCCTACATATATTGCTACATTCCTACATATATTGCGACATTCCTACATATATTGCGACATTCCTAAATATATTGCTACATTTCTACATATATTGCTACATTCCTACACATATTGCTGCATTCCTACATATATTGCTACATTCCTACATACATTGCTACATTCCTAAGTATATTGATACATTCCTACGTATATTGATACATTCCTACATATATTGCGACATTCCTACATATATTACTACATTCCTACATACATTGCTGCATTTATACACATATTGCTGCATTCCTACATATATTGCTACATTCCTACATATATTGCAACATTCCTACGTATATTGCGACATTCCTACACACATTGCTACATTCCCACGCACATTGCTACATTCCTACATATATTGCTACATTCCTACATATATTGCGACATTCCTACATATATTGCTACATTCCGACATATTGCTGCATTCCTACACATATTGCTGCATTCCTACATATATTGCTACATTCCTACATATATTGCAACATTCCTACGTATATTGCGATTCCTACACACATTGCTACATTCCCACGCACATTGCTATATTCCTACATATATTGCTACATTCCTACATATATTGATACATTCCTACGTATATTGATACATTCCTACGTATATTGATACATTCCTACATATATTGCGACATTCCTACATACATTGCTACATTCCTACATAGTTTGCGACATTCCTACATATATTGCTACATTCCTACATATATTGCTACATTCCTACATGTATGGCTACATTTCTACATATATGGCGACATTTCTACATATATGGCTACATTCTTACATATATTGCTACATTCCTACATATATTGCGACACTCCTACATACATTGCTACATTCCTACATATAGTGCAACATTCCTACATATATTGCTACATTCTTATATACATTGCTACATTCCTACATATATTGCTACATCCCTACATATATCGCTAATCCCTACATATATCGCTACATTCCGACATACATCGCTACATTCCTACATATATTGCTAAATTCCTACATAATTTGCTTCATTACTACATACATTGCTACATTCCTACATATATTGCTACATTCCTACATAATTACTACATTCCTACATACATTGCTACATTCCTACACACATTGCTACATCCCTCCATATATTGCTACGTTCCTACATATATTGCTACATTCCTACATATATGTCTACATTCCTACATATATTACTACATTCCTACTTACATTGTAACATTCCTGCATATATTGCTACATTCGTACATATAAGGGGCGTTCATTTGAAATCAGTTCGTGCCGCACCGCTCGTAATCGAGTACGTTGAACATTATAATTTCATAGTCATGTAATAAGTACTGACCAATGAATAAAAGAGCAAGTGTTTATCATCCTATGATGCACAGGTCCTGTTTCTGACCTTTGAGAAAATGGCCGGGTTGATCCAAAATCCGTCCAAAGAAGCTCAAAGAGCGGTGATTCAGTTTCTTTCATTTGAAGGATGAAGACCTGTGGGCATTCATCGAACAATGCAGGCAGCGTACGGTAACAAATGTGTGTCGAAGACAACAGTGACAGACTTGGCACGAATGTTTCGGAAAGGACGTCAGTTCACGACAGATCATCGACGGCCGGGTAAAGCGCATATTGTTGAAACAGAAAAAAAAACCATCGCCAAAATTGATGCAGCAGCACAGATAAACCGTTGTCGCTAGTAAAAGAATTTGATGTGTTAGTTGGGACAATTCAAAATGTTGTTCTTAAGAAACTGCAATATCGGAAGGTGTGTTCACAGTCAGTACCACGGATGTTGACCGACCACCAAAAAAGAGGAACGCATGGGATGATGTTTGAACCACTTGCTGCGTTACAGAGTGGAGGATGATGCATTTCTCTTCCGCATAGTGGCAGGCGATGAATCATGGTGTCACCACTTTGAGCCGAGCAGCAAAAGAGAGAGCATGCAATGGAAGCATACTGGATCACCAAAAGCCAAAAAATTCAGGTTACAGGTTTCCACAGGTAAGGATATGCTGAGCGCATTTTTCGACCACGAAGGGCTATTGTAGCCGACTTTAAAGAACCTGGTGTCAACATCAACCCTACCCACTACTTGCAAACACTAGACAAGCTGCAAAAAGCCATCACTGACAAAATTCTGGAATTCAGTACTTCATTGGATTTTCTGTAGAGCTGGATGCCTGGTATAAACACCCGGCATGCTTTCTCGCGGTGTGATTTTGTTGCACGATAATGCTCGTCCGCATGTCGCAAAGATTGTGCAGGAACCATTAGCAAGGAAGAAGGGGGAAATTATGCAACATCCAGCCTATAGTTCTGATTTGTCACCATGCGATTTTCATTTGTTCAGACCTCTAAAAAAAAAGTTCTCAAGGGGTAACGATTTCACACAGATGCAGACGTAATGAACGTGGTAAACACTTGGTTCAGTGCGCAACCACAATCCTTTTTTGCGGACAGCATTCGCCGCCTACCTAATTCAATTCAATTCAACTTTATTTTAAAAGGGTAACAAATTGGGCACGCAGGCCCGTTTTACATTCGGCTCTTTCAGTCACTCATCTTTCATTCATCAATAGTGCGTGATACATTCACATAGGAAAATACATTGTTAAATGAATGTTGTAAACATAAACAATGCATAAGCAATGGGATGCTTGCCTGAATGCCTACGGCGACTTCTTCTGACCAACCCATGGTGCATAATTCATTCAAAATGAATGCTTTGTTTAATTCTACCACACCTGTTAATGTTTCTTTCATGCTTTTGTAATGAAGCCATTAGAACTGGTTTCAAATGAACGCCCCTAATATATTGCTACATTCCAACATATATTGCTACATTCCTACACATATTGCTACATTCCTACATATATTGCTACATGCCTACATACATTTCATATCTATTTTTATCTTCTCCGTAGTAAATTCATCAGCATACAATGACTAACCCGCTCTGTGGTGAAGGCCTCACGTATACAGTTCGTAATCTCGCATACCACGTTCGAAATACAGTTGCGGGCGATTTGGCAGCAGACCGATTTTCGTTGGTTTGCATACAATGGTATGGCTGGCGGTCATTCAGAGAGCAATGGCAAACTACGGAACATAAACTTACCCAAGAATTACAGACAGCCAAAACATGCTGACGTTCTGTAAAGAATATCAAGCTAACAATGACTAACTCTGCCAGTGCAATGTTGACGAGCCTACTGGCACACGTGATGTGCTGTTCTTTCCCCGCCACACACATCTTCTATTTGAATGCTTGTATTTTAATTATTAATGCCGACTCATTAATTTGGGGTGGGTTGTGATTGAAGGGGGTGGCCACCGTGGCTGTGTGGTTAAGCCGGCAGCCTCGTGCTCAGAAATGTTTGTTTGTTTTCGGAGTCCGCCGTTCGGTTTTCTCCGTTATTCAGTTCTCTCTGTCATTCGGATTTTTCCGTCATTAGGTTTTCTTCCTCATTCGGTTCTCTCCGTGATTCGGTTTTCTCCGTGATTCGGTTCTCGAAATGCAGTTGTTCCCTCCCCCCTCTCCCAAAGACCCCAAAGGGTCGACACCGGAGCTACGGAATTCGTGCTCTGTGCGAGGCTACCGGCAGGAGATTAGCTGCTCTAAGGAGAGAAACTGAGCTGGATGGGATGAAACCTAGTGCAATGAAATCAACATTCTTGCCTTTTAACTTGCGGTTTTCAATCAATAGGACGTGCTCCTTTCTCTTCTTATGCACGTCTATTTCTGTTTTAATGTATCATTCTATTGTGTTTGTTTTCATACGAGGGGGATTCACATGAAAATTGTAAAAATTGGTGAGTATATTCTGAAAAAGTAAAGAATAAATGTGGTATGTTGAACCTTGACTCATGTCAAGATGTGCGGCAATGTCACTCACAGTCAATCGGTAGTTTACCTGTAAGAGGCCTTCAATGACTGCAATCGACTCTGGGGTAATACTCTGTGTGCCTGACCAGGTCGTGAACAGTCTGTCACAGAAGTCACGCCGTTTTGAAACTTCCTACTCCACTCCTACACTTACTGGGCTGACAGGCATGCATCACCATACTGGACCTTCATTCGCCGGTGAATTTCTATAGGTTTCACTCCTTTACGGATAAAAAAAAAAATTAATAAATAAAACGGATAACAGAACGCTGATCCTCCTTGGTGCATGTCAAAAGTGGGGTGGCGACGTTTAAACTGTTCTTATGACGTCTATGTGTTCGTCTGCATCGTGATGTCACGTGCTTAGCCCTCTTACATCCTTAACAGGTAACAGATAGGTTACAAGACAATGGCATGGATTCTGTAATTTCTATCACACTTTTAAGGTTTTGATTTGCAGGTCCTTTGTATAATGGTTTCAATGCCGCTAGCTCAGAACGCAATGTCAAACTACTCAACACAAACTTGCCAACACATCACATACAGTCAAATAATGCAGGGGTTGACGGTGACGTCGTGTAGAGGATATACATCTAACTAACTGTATTACCATCTGTCTCTTCTTTTAACCTTTGAATTCTCCTCGCTTCTCCTCGAACCTTCCATTCTTGTATCGCCATTTATTTCAATTAGTTAATCTCATTTTTGCCTGTTCTCTCTATTTTATTTATAACTTTATTTTCCTAAAGTAATCTCTACATGCCGGTCTCCCTGGCGAAGGTTTTATTGACTTTCTCCGTAATCACGTATATCCACGTAGGGTAACGCAGCTGCGCGAGATTCGGTAGCAGATCGCGTCGCGTTGGTTACTTAGGGGGGTATGTGAGCCGGTCGCCCAGAAAGCAATGGCAAACTACTGAGCGTAATCTTGCCATGAAATCAACAACAGCGGTAAAATGTTGGTGTAGACAGCGATGGCTTCTCTTTCTCTCCCCCTTTCTGTCTCCTCACTGTCCCCTTCTCTATCCTCTCTGTCTCCCACTGTCTCCCTCCTCATCATTCTCCCCACTCTCTCTCCCTCTTCCCTCTCTCTTTCCCCTCTCTCCCCCACCTGTCTCCCACCCCTCTCTCTACTACCATATATAGCTCCCACTAAGAAGACTATCCAGATTTCTCAGCCATGACCTATCAGTTATTATCTCAGTCGGCCAGCCACCATTTTGATGAACTTTTTTTCTTGACGAAGTCAAATCGATGTTGGGCTGGTTACTCTGCGGAACTTACTTAACTGTCTTTTCTGTTGTTTGTAAGTGCAGCTGTATTTTTCTGCTGTCTGTGTGTTTGTTGCCTGGACGTGAAGCTGTGATTCTCTGTTGTCTGCAAGTGAAGCTGTGTTTGTCACTGTCTGTTGTCTGTAAGTGGAGCTGTGTTTGTCTGTTGTCTGCAAGTGGAGGTGAGTTTGTCTGCTGTCTGTAAGTGGAACAGTGTTTGTCTGTTGTCTGTAAGTGGAGCTGTGTTTGTCTGTTGTCTGCAAGTGGAGCTGTGTTTGTCTTTTGTCTATAAGTGGAGCTGTGTTTGTATGTTGTCTGTAAGTGGAACTGTGTTTGTCTGTTGTCTGTAAGTGGATCTGTGTTTGTCTGTTGTCTGTAAGTGGAGCTGTGTTTGTCTTTTGTCTGTAAGTGGAACTGTGTTTGTCTGATGTCTGTAGGTTGAGTTGTGTTTGTCTGTTGTCTGTAAGTAGAGCTGTGTTTGTCTGTTGTCCCCTAAGTGGATCTGTGTTTGTCTGATGTCTGTAATTGGAGTTGTATTTGTCTGTTGTCTGTAAGTGGAGCTGTTTTGTCTGTTGTCCCTAAGTGGATCTGTGTTTGTCTGTTGTCTGTAAGTGGAGGTGTGTTTGTCTGTTGCTGTAAGTGGAGCTGTGTTTGTCTGTTGTCAGTAAATAGAGCCATATTTGTCTGTTGTCTGTAAATGGAGTTATGTGTCTGCTGTCTGTGTGATTACCCACACTAGACAGACACTAGGGAGAAGTAGTATAGATACACACTAGACAGACAATAGGGAGAAGTAGTATAGATACACACTAGATAGACAATAGAGTGAAGTAGTGCAGTGATAGAAGGGCAGAATGTTAGACGGGCTTGCGTGCCCAGTTCTTAACCCTTTGAAAATAAAGTTTGTTCGTTCTTTCGTTCGTTCGTTCGTTCGTTCGTGATTCTTTTACTGACTACATTTACTCGGGGACGTGTGTGTGTGTGTGTGTGTTATGTCACAGTTATGTGTGTGTTGTGTGTATGTGTGTTTTCATGTGATTCGTGTATCATTGTGTTTTTGTGATTGCATGTGTGTGTGTGTGATTCCATGTTGAGAGGTCTCTGCAGAACGTTGCTCTCATCATGGCATGTCGAAAAGATTCTCGATCCCTGCCTGATCTATTCTATGCCTGCAAACACAAAAGCTGCAAACAGTAGGTCACAACATTAATTGCCTGACATATTTCGCTGCATGTCGCCAGTTGCACACTGCAAAGTTATATGAAGTGAGTGGATGAATAATTTTTTTGGCGGAGTACATAGCATATAGTCACTGATACCGTTTGAATTTGGAGCATTGGTTACCTTCACGGTAATCCCTGAGTCGCAATGAAGTCTTTCTGTCTGAATAACTCCGGTTGTAGATGCCTAATTGTTACGGCTTCGGAGTATGTGAGTAATTGCTTATTGTTCTTTGATTACAGTATCCGAAATGCCTTTCCATAATTAACTTTAAGGCCCCAATTTAGCAGTTGTTAAGAGATGGTCGAGATTGAACTTTATATAGTCTGCATGCAGTTGTTAAGAGATGGTCGAGATTGAACTTTATATAGTCTGTCGACTGTACACATTTCCTAAAGACTGATTAACTCTCTTGTCCACCCACACTGGTATATGTTCGGTTACTCGATGTGCTAATTGTTGTTCCGTTCTACATATCTACTCACACTGGAAATGACATATACAGTTTGATTTGGCGTACGGAGACAATAATTCCGTATGGAGTGTTTATATTAACTTGTGTCCACCATCGTGTTTGTAGAGCTTGACCTCGCCCTGCAGGTGTACCATGCCTTCCATTGCTGTTCTTTCTAATCCACTGTTCACCTGTCAAGGTATATGAGCTGCCGAAACATGATGTTTATTAGTATTTCTTCGTTGTTCAGATCTTCTAGAATGTGCGAATGTTGAATTGAATGACAATCTAACACGCATCAAGTTTCTTCGCTATCTGTCTTCTCTCCATGCAGTCTATGCCTTATTCATCTTCTCTCCATCTAGGCGATGCCTTATTCATCTTCTCTCCATTAGTCTATGCCTTATTCGTCTCCTCTCCTTCAGTCTATGCCTAATTCATCTTCTCTTCATCTAGTCTATGCCTTATTCATCTTCTCTTCATCTAGTCTATGCCTTATTCATCTTCTCTTCATCTAGTCTTTGCCTTATTCTTCTTCTCTCCATCTAGGCGATACCTTATTCATCTTCTCTCCATGCAGTCTATGCCTTATTCGTCTTCCCTCCACCCAGTCAAGTTGATGCCTTATTCGTCCTCCCGCCGTCGAGTCGATGCCATTATTGAATTGAGTGACAATCTAGCACGCTTCAAGTTTCTTCAGTGCGAAGTTATTTTTGCAGAATCAATAAAGCGATACAGGAGCGTATGAATACAATTATCGCCAGCAC
>OY992891.1:92660795-92740795 GCA_963921405.1 Cepaea hortensis
GAACTTAACCCCAGGCATTGACCTACCGCAGACTGGATCGTCATGATAACGACATATTGATTGTGCACAGCGAGTGATCCCAGCGTATCTGGATTTCCGATAACTGGTGTCGCAGTACTGCTGCAGTCGGCGTATCGCTGCTGGAGGCTTTTCTGTCGGATAGGATTGTGGGTTGCCATCTGTAGCACCATTGATCTGGCCAGCGTTGACTTGCATGTCTTCCTGGTTGTGTTTTACTTCCTGTTTCTTCTTTCTTCCAGTTGCTATTTAGTTCCTCTGTCTGTCTGTCTGTCTGTCTGTCTGTCTGTCTGTCTGTCTGTCTGTCTGTCTGTCTGTCTGTCTGTCTGTCTGTCTGTCTGTCTGTTTTTCTTCCTTTCGTCCTTTCTTTCTTTCATCCTTTCTTTCTTTCGTCCTGCCTGCCTGCCTGCCTGCCTGCCTGCCTGCCTGCCTGCCTGTCTGTCTGTCCGTCCGTCTGTCTGTCTGTCTGTCTGTCCGTCCGTCCGTCCGTCTGTCCGTCCGTCTGTCTGCCTGCCTGCCTGCCTGCCTGTCTGTCTGTCTGTCTGTCTGTCTGTCTGTCTGTCTGCCTGCCTGCCTGCCTGCCTGCCTGCCTGCCTGCCTGTCTGTCTGTCTGTCTGTCTGTCTGTCTGTCTGTCTGTCTGTATGCTAGTTTGAGTTACATCTTTACGCATGTGTTCATGTATTTTCTGCCATCGCATGATGTACGAGTTCCGCCCTGAGTGGCATCACGGTTTATTATTCCGTGACAATATTGATCTTGCCAGAACTGATCTGTGTCATTTTTACCTCTCTTGGTGTTTTTCCTCCCATTAAATTCCCCATTTTGCTTTGCCTGAGATAACATGTCGCTGTAGAAAGGAAGAAAAACTGTAGAGGCAGTAAAATAGAAGACGGAGAAGAGAAGAGCAAGAAGAAGACAGACAGACATACAGACAGACAGACAGACAGACAGACAGACAGACAGACAGACAGACAGACAGGCAGCCAGCCAGCCAGCCAGCCAGCCAGCCAGCCAGCCAGCCAGCCAGCCAGCCAGCAAGCAAGCAAGCGAAGAAGAACACAAAGAAAAAGAAGAAAATAAAGAAGATGAAAGACATTAAACGCAGAAGAAGAAGAAGAAGTAGAAGAAGAAGAAGAAGAAGAAGAAGAAGAAGAAGAAGAAGAAGAAGAAGAAGAAGAAGTAAAGGAAACGGGTATTGCATACGCTGAAGAGACCCCCCCCCCCCCCCCCCAAAAAAAAAAAAAAAAAAAAAAAAATCAGTCTTTCATTCTGCTCACTCTTGTCAAATACCGGATAAAAAGACACCCCGAGACCAGCTTCTTATTGCTCTTTATAATATGGACCAACATTCAGAGGACTGAGAGTACACCTAGTTCCTGTGCCAACACATCACTGTCACACACTAGTTCCTGTGCCAACACATCACGGTCACACACTAGTTCCTGTGCCAACACATCACTGTCACACACTAGTTCCTGTGCCAACACATCACTGTCACACACTAGTTCCGGTGCCAACCCATCACTGTCATACACATAGTTCCTGTACCAAGATACCACTGTCACACACTTAGTTCCTGTGCCAACACATCACTGCCGTACACTTAGTTCCTGTGCCAACACACCACTGTCGTACACTTAGTTCCTGTGCCAACACATCACTGCCGTGCACTTAGTTCCTGTGCCAACACACCATTGTCGCAGACTTAGTTCCTGTGCCAACACGCCTCTGTCACACAAGTAGTTCCTGTGCCAACACACCACTGTCACACACTTAGTTCCTGTGCCAACACACCACTGTCGTACACCTAGTTCCTGTGCCAACACACCACTGTCGTACACTTAGTTCCTGTGCCAACACATCACTGCCGTGCACTTAGTTCCTGTGCCAACACACCATTGTCGTAGACTTAGTTCCTGTGCCAACACGCCTCTGTCACACAAGTAGTTCCTGTGCCAACACACCACTGTCACACACTTAGTTCCTGTGCCAACACATCACTGCCGTACACTTAGTTCCTGTGCCAACACACCACTGTCGTACACTTAGTTCCTGTGCCAACACATCACCGCCGTGCACTTAGTTCCTGTGCCAACACACCATTGTCGCAGACTTAGTTCCTGTGCCAACACGCCTCTGTCACACAAGTAGTTCCTGTGCCAACACACCACTGTCACACACTTAGTTCCTGTGTTAACACATCACTGCCGTACACCTAGTTCCTGTGCCAACACATTACTGTAGTACACTTAGTTCCTGTGCCAACACATCACTGCCGTGCACTTAGTTCCTGTGCCAACACAGCATTGTCGCAGACTTAGTTCCTGTGCCAACACGCCTCTGTCACACAAGTAGTTCCTGTGCCAACACACCACTGTCACACACTTAGTTCCTGTGTTAACACATCACTGCCGTACACTTAGTTCCTGTGCCAACACATCACTGCCGTACACTTAGTTCCTGTGTTAACACATCACTGCCGTATACTTAGTTCCTGTGCCAACACATCACTGCCGTACACTTAGTTCCTGTGTTAACACATCACTGTCGTACACTTAGTTCCTGTGTTAACACATCACTGCCGTACACTTAGTTCCTGTGTTAACACATCACTGCCGTACACTTAGTTCCTATGTTAACACATCACTGCCGTACACTTAGTTCCTGTGTTAACACATCACTGCCGTACACTTAGTTCCTGTGCCAACACATCACTGCCGTACACTTAGTTCCTGTGTTAACACATCACTGCCGTACACTTAGTTCCCGTGTTAACACATCACTGCCGTACACTTAGTTCCTGTGTTAACACATCACTGCCGTACACTTAGTTCCTGTGTTAACACATCACTGCCGTACACTTAGTTCCCGTGTTAACACATCACTGCCGTACACTTAGTTCCTGTGTTAACACATCACTGCCGTACACTTAGTTCCTGTGTTAACACATCACTGCCGTACACTTAGTTCCTGTGTTAACACATCACTGCCGTACACTTAGTTCCTATGTCAACACACCACTGTCGTACACTTAGTTCCTGTGCCAACACATCACTGCCGTACACTTAGTTCCTGTGTTAACACATCACTGCCGTACACTTAGTTCCTGTGTCAACACACAATTGTCGCACTCGGATGCTTAATAAATTGGCTTCAAAAACACGGCGGCACGGTATTGCTGTGACTTCAAATTCGACTGCCCGCCCGAGGGTTTGGTTTCAATCCGCCGTAAAATGACCACAGCGCTCCGTTGAAGGAATACATGTACCTCAAAGCACGGTTTCTAAAAAGTGTCTTATTCACTAGTATGAATAAAATTAGCGTAATGGTGTAGTCACTGCAGAGTCTCCTCCGTGTTTATATGTTGTGATTTGTGTACTTGTTTGCTGATGAAGGCTAGTCGCCGCAACGTCGTTTGTTTTCGGTAATTGTGTTCTGTAAAGCTGCATTATTTAGTGTTATTTTATATTATCTACATTAGCCAGGTTTGTCAAATTAATTCAAACCTTCATTGATACTTTTTGGAGCGTCATTTCTTGGTCTGTGTGTACCCGGTGTGTGTATATCGACTTTATTCTCAGCGATTTGTCCATAAACAGGTACAGAATGTTGTTTATTGTTTGTTTATCGATTGCACCAGGGTTTTTTGAAGGCTGCCAGGAATCACTGATCGGATATTTACATTTTGTTTATTCTTAATCGCCGAGTTCGCATTCTGTCCGCAGGATTCTGTGGTCTGAGTTTAGCTGTCTCTGATGTTGAAGCTTTGACATGCCCCTCCATGTGTCTGTCTACCTAGCTATTCGTCCCTCCGTGTGTCTGTTTGTCTGCCTATCTGTCTTTCTGTCTGTCTACCTGCTTCTCTGTCTGTCTGGCTGTTAGTCCCACTGTGTGTCTGTTTGCCTTGTCTGTCTGGCTGTGCGTCCCTTCTGTCTGTCTGTCTGTCTGTCTGTCTGTCTGTCTGTCTGTCTGTCTGTCTGTCCGTCCGTCCGTCCGTCCGTCCGTCCGTCCGTCCGTCCGTCCGTCCGTCCGTCCGTCCGTCCGTCCGTCCGTCTGTCTGTTCGTCCAACTGTGTGTCTATCAGACTATGTATTTGTCTGTCTGACTGTCTGCATGTCTGTCAGACTGGCTACTGGCTGGCTGTCCATCCGTCCGTGTTTCTGTCTGGTTGTCAGTCTGTCTGACTGCCTCTCTGTCTATCTACCGTTTTGTCTGTCTGCCTCATTGTCTGTCTAGCTGTTCGTCCCACTGTGCGCCTGTCTGTCTGCCTTTGTCTGTCTCCCTCGTTGTCTGTCTGGCTGTTCGTCCCACTGTGTGTCTGTCTGTCTATCTAATATGTCTGTCTGTCTTAATGACTTTCTGTCCGTCAATTCCTCTCGTGAGTCTGTCCGCCCGTTCTTCTGTCTGCCTGCCTGTCTCTCTGTTTGTCCATTATTCTGTCCGTCCGCCCATCCGTCTGTCTGTCCTTCCCCGCGTGTCTGTCTGTCTGCCTCTGTTTCTTTTTGCAACAAGAATGTCCGTCTATCTGTCTATTCATGGACATATTTATCCGTCGATTTACTGCTATCCATTTATTTGCAAATCTAAATGACTTTTTGCTTGTCTGTCAGTTTCACCGCTTGACCCTCAGTCATTCATGTACCTGGCTTTCTGCTGTCTGTGTATATGCGTGTCTGTCTATATATGTCTGTCTTTGTGATTGCCTGTGTCTCTGTCTATATTTTTGCATACCCGTCTGTCAACCTGTGTGTCTGCTGTTAGTGTGCCATGATAAGCGTCTGTCTGTTTATCGGTCTGTTTGCCAGGTGCGTCACTAGGGGGGTGCGGGGCGTGCGGGCCGCACCGGGTGACACCATCAAGGGGTGACACCAAAATAAAAAAATTGCAAATTTGACAAAGCAGACATAGCAAAATAACAAAAATTTAACTTTGTCCGAGTTTGTCGAAGTTCTTTATTTATGTTTTACCTGAAGTATTGAAGTTATATTGTTCAATTTGTTTTCTTTCTTATGTCCTTATTAACTTTTTGACTTATTTTACAAACATTACTATATGCGATTATATATGGTACAGGAACACTAGGAAGAAGACCATGGTGAAAGTCTAGAGGGGTGACACCAAGAGTTTACCGCACTGGGTGACACCAACCCCAGTGACGCCACTGCTGTTTGCATGCCTAGATAGCTGCATCTCTGTGTTTATCTGTGTGTTTGCATGCCTAGACAGCTGCATCTGTGTCTATCTGCGTCTTTGTATGCCTTGATACATGTCTGCCTAAGTGTATGTCTGTCACCTATCTAGTCCCCTTCTGTGTTTCACTGATTTGGAAGCTGTTTGGGAATCAGTCAGTTGCAGCAACATGTGAACACTTGGCTTCTTGTATACACACTACTAGAACAACAGCGAATGAGAAGAAGAAGAGGAAGAAGAAGAGGAAGAAGAAGAAGAAGAAGAAGAAGAAGAAGAAGAAGAAGAAGAAGAAGAAGAAGAAAGAACATAAAGGAAGAACAGGAAGGAAGAACAAGACGGAAGAACAAGAACAAGGGAGGAGATTTGGACTCACAAACAATCATTCATATTTCAAATATCTGCCTGCCTGCCTGCCTGCCTGCCTGCCTGTCTGTCTGTCTGTCTGTCTGTCTGTCTGTCTGTCTGTCTGTCTGTCTGTCTGTCTGTCTGTCTGTCTGTCTGTCTGTCTGTCTGTCTGTCTGTCTGTCTGTCTTTGTGACTGTGAGAGCGAGCAAGAATGAATGAACGAAATAAGGAGGAAGAGAGAGAGAGGGGGAGAGAGAAAGAGAGAGAGAGAGAGAGAGAGAGAGAGAGAGAGAGAGAGAGAGAGAGAGAGAGAGAGAGAGAGAGAGAGGGGGGAGGCGTTAGACAGCTCAACAAAAACACATAAGATGAGAAAGTAATTACGAATATGTCATTTGTGAAAATAATAGTGGCAATCTCAAGTGTGAAGTCACTTTACACCAGGGTCTGTACTTCTCACGTCAATATGACGTCCTCTCTCTCATATCTCTCTCCCCCTCTCTCACTCTCTCCTCTCTCACTTCCTGTAACATTTACATTATTAAATGTAATCAATTTATCTCCGGAGGAGTCGCATCTCTGTTAACCACCGATAGCTTTTCCTGATTAAGAATTACAGAAACCTCAACGGCTCACCACATCTTCCTTTACTCACCGTCATCTCTCTCCCTTTTCTCTCTCCCTTTCTCACGTTCTTTCTCTCTATCTCTATCTCTCTCCCGCTCTGTCTCCCATAGCTTAATCTTCCCTTACTCTTGACGTCGCAAGCACAGAAGCCTATTTAATTTCAGGAAGGAAGTAATCATGTTATGTTGATAATGAAATCACATTGAGAAATTCCTCCCAGGCACGGAATGGTGTTCGCTGAATGTCATGATGCAGACTGTCTGGATCCCTGGGTCCCTTGCCGTTACAAGCTTCTCCGTCATCCAGCAGACTGCCTGGATCCTGGGTCCCTTGCCGTTATAAGCTTCTCCGTCATCCAGCAGACTGCCTGGATCCTGGGTCCCTTGCCGTTATAAGCGTCTCCGTCATCCAGCAGACTGTCTGGATCCTGGGTCCCTTGCCGTTATAAGCTTCTCCGTCATCCAGCAAACTGCCTGGATCCCTGGGTCCCTTGCCGTTATAAGCTTCTCCGTCATCCAGCAGACTGCCTGGATCCTGGGTCCCTTGCCGTTATAAGCTTCTCCGTCATCCAGCAGACTGCCTGGATCCTGGGTCCCTTGCCGTTATAAGCTTCTCCGTCATCCAGCAGACTGCCTGGATCCTGGGTCCCTTGCCGTTATAAGCTTCTCCATCATCCAGCAGACTGCCTGGATCCTGGGTCCCTTGCCGTTATAAGCTTCAACTTAATGCACTGGAAATTTCAGAACGAGCGGTCTTACCCTTTTGACAAAGCACAGCATATACTGCTGCCACCGCTGCTGCTGCTACTGCTGCTGCTACTACTGCTGCTGCTGCTACTACTGCTGCTGCTACTACTGCTGCTGCTGCTACTACTGCTGCTGCTACTACTGCTACTACTGCTGCTACTGCTGCTACTTCTACTTCTGCTGCTGCTACTGCTGCTACTTCTACTTCTGCTGCTGCTACTGCTGCTACTGCTGCTGCTGCTACTACTGCTGCTGCTACTACTGCTGCTACTGCTGCTACTACTGCTGCTGCTGCTTCTACAATGGCAATAACAACAACAGCAACAACCAATACTACAATTGCTACTGCTAATACTACTACTGCTGCTACTACCACTGCTGCTGCTGCTCCTGCTGCTACTGATGCTGCTGCTGCTACTACTACTAGTATAGTTGTAAAGTTTACATATAAGCACAAGGTCACCGTAGTAGTGAGTTCGCCATATATCTGCAGACCTGACCTTGCTTTCACGCGGGTCTTTCTCAACATCTGATTGCCGAATGCTCACGATCCTTGAATTCGCTCTGGCTAATTATGTTAATATTGCAAGGCTGACATGTTCTGTATGCTCCCTGCCCTGTACGCTATAACCCGGACCCCACCGATGGCCGTCAGTCCCCCAAGCAAGGGCCTTAACAGTGATGACAGGTTGAGAGTGTTGGTGCTTTGTGGTAGATTGATATAAGTGGTAGTTTCCCTGGACCACTGTTTTTGATAAGCAAGTTCACTATTCATTTACATGTGAGTAGAATAGTAAAGAGGGAAAAACAAAAAGACTGGGAAGAGTATGGAGAAACCCTAAATAAAAACTACAAGGAGGCAACCAGAAACTTCTACAAAAAGATAAGTGCAATGCGAACCAGAGGAGAACCCTTTGACCCAACTGAAATAATTAACAGCGAAAATGGAGAACCAATAAGTGAACAAAAACAGATCCTAATAAGATGGAAGCAGTATTTCGAACAACTTCTCAACATCCCATCAGATGTCACAGGAATTCAAGAGGCCTACACAGATGTCACCGAGGAACTAGAACCAGACATGCTAAAAGAAGAAATTATAGAAGCCATCAGATTAGCCCCATTAAACAAATCACCAGGACAGGATGAAATACCAAATGAACTAATTAAAGCAGCAAGGGAAGTAGGAACAGCTTGGCTACATAGAATATTCAACCATGTTTGGGTAGAACAACAGACACCACGAGACTGGGGAAACGCCATAATTATCCCAATTTGGAAAAACAAAGGCAGCAAAAGAGATTGCACACAATACAGAGGCATTTCACTGTTGAGTCATACTGGGAAAATATTTTGCAAAATTCTTGAAAAAAGATTACGAACTACTTTAGAACCCCAGCTAAGCGAAACGCAGCTTGGATTTAGGAAAAACAAAGGATGCACAGACGCCATTTTTGCTCTTAGACAACTTATAGAAAAATCAATTGAATTCAATGAAACTCTCTACTTAGCCTTTGTCGACCAAGAAAAGGCATTTGATAGGGTAGATAGAAACAAGCTGTGGGAAATCCTTAAACAATATGGAGTGAGTACACATCTAACAAACCTATGTAGAAGTTTATACAACAACAGTGAATGCATAGTGAGAGCAACTGGAGAACACTCAGAACCCTTCACCATAAGATCTGGAGTACGACAAGGTTGTGTCCTGTCCCCTCTCTTGTTCATAACATATATAGACAACATATGTAAAGAAACCAGCCAAGCAGAGACAGCAAGAATACCGCATGACGAGAACACAGAAGAAGAACCATCTGCAAATCTAACCATTAGAGAACTCCTGTTTGCGGACGACCAAGCACTAATAGCAAAATCAGAAGCTGAATTACAACACATGAATAGTCTAAACGAAATGTGTAGGGAACATAACATGAAAATTAGCACAAGCAAAACAGAGGTAATGACTATAACTAAAGAAGAACAAACAGCAACAATTCACCTAAACGAACATCCCTTGAAACAAGTAAAGAGCTTCAAGTACCTAGGAAGTATAATATCATCCAATGGCAGATCAGAAGACGAGATCGAAAATAGGTGCAATAAGGCAAATCAACTCATTGGACAAATGGCACTAATACTAAAGAACAAACATGTATCAATAACTACTAAGAAGGCACTTTACAACACAATCTTCCTACCAACTCTGTGCTACCAATGCCAAACCTGGACAATGACAGAAAAAGAGAAAAGAAAAATCACAACAACAGAAATGAGGTTCCTGAGAAGAATACTCAACGTATCAAGAAGAGATAAGATCAGAAATGAAGAAATCAGGACTAAAGTGGGGGTTAAAGCTGCTCTAGATTTTATTAGAAAGCAGCAAGTCAAATGGTTTGGCCATGCAAGTAGGCTACCAGTCAACAGCATGCCACAACAAGCAATGATGTACAGACCAGATGGAAACAGAGGAAGAGGCCGACCACGTAAACGTTGGACGGAGGGAATAACAGAATCCATGGGAATGTCGATATACGAAGCCCATAACCGGGCACTCTCACGAAGTTTATACTTCACCTCGACACCGCAAGGTACAAGAGGAACATGATGAGATGAGACTATTCATTTTGCTACGGCAGTTTCTTACACACGCACGCACACACAAACACACACACACACACACACACACATACACACACACACACACACACACACACACACACTTTTCTTTGTCGCTTTCACTCTCTCTGTCTCTCTCATTCTCTTTCTCTGTTACACTCTTTTTCTCTCTCACTATCTCTTTGTTTATCTCTCTCTGTGCCTTTCTCACTCTGTCTGTCTGTCTGTCTGTCTGTCTGTCTGTCTGTCTGTCTGTCTGTCCTGTCTGTCTGTCTGTCTGTCTGTCTGTCTGTCTGTCTGTCTGTCTGTCTGTCTGTCTGTCTGTCTGTCTGTCTGTCTGTCTGTCTGTCTGTGTGTCTGTCTGTCTGTCTGTCTGTCTGTCTGTCTGCCTGCCTGCCTGCCTGCCTGTCTGTCTGTCTGTCTGTCTGTCTGTCTGTCTGTCTGTCTGTCTGTCTGTCTGTCTGTCTGTCTCTCTCTCTCTCTCTCTCTCTCTCTCTCTCTCTCTCTCTCTCTCTCTCTCTCTCTCTCTCTCTCTCTCTCTCTCTCTCTCGGGAAGACAACATAATGCAATTCCTTAAGAAACCAGAAAACACGAAATGGAAGATTGATTGATTGATTGATTGATTTAGGAATCGACATCACAGCATTCGGGGCATTCCCATAAGTGCTCCGTCCCCATCCTCAGCAGCCAGCGAACAGTTCCAACACTAATAGTACCAGTAGCAATCTGATTATAAGTCCGTCTCGCCTTTCCTCTGAGCGTTGAGCGAAGGCCAGATCCCTTAGTCACTGCTCGTTGTCTCATTCTTGCCAGACCATGGTAATCCATTTGCTCCTCCGAGGTGTGCACGTGCTCCCACAAGGCCGCAGCCACGTCTGCCTTGTCATGTATCAATACTCTACCAAGTTCTGCAGAGCCAGCCAATCTGTCCGCCTGTTCATCTCCCAGCACACCGGCATGCCCCGGAGAAAAGATCCAGGCGATGCTTGTCACCCGTGACCTCCGAAGCGAAGCAAGCCACTCCGCACGAAGTCTGCCCGTCCTCACCCTCTTCAGCATGCTTTCTGAGTCAGTTACAATCACGATGTGTGTGTGTGTGTGTGTGTGTCGTATTCTCCATCCAGAGGAGAGCCGCAGTGACTGCCTCCACTTTCATTCTTTAGCTGGATGTTGTGGTATCATATGCCAGGCTCTCCTGCCCCAAACATCGACCATTAGCTTTGGCTATGAACCCCCAGCCACTTCTCTCACCTCTTGACACCGAACCATCTGTGTAGATAATCACATCACTCGAGTGAGCATTGTCCTGAATTAGTTGCTGGATTTCCACTTCCGTGGCCCCTGCTGGCCACTCCGTGCACTCCCGGCTTAATGTGATTATAACTCTGCACAAGTCTGACTACTCCGCTGGCACTCTGACCCACTCCTCTCCACGCCTAATTTTCTCCAAGGGGCACACCTGTCTGATCGTATCCTCCGCCTGAGCCATCCATGATTTCCCTCTTATCAGTCGCTGACCCTTAACTGCGTCCAGCGCCTCATGCAGTGGGTGGTCTGTGTCTGCAGCTACTCTGAGGTATGCCTTCGCCTGCATCACCTTGAGCCTACCAGAAACAGTCGGCAGACCAAGGATGTAACGCATACACACTACTGGGGTGTCTCTAGTGCATCCAAGAATGACCCGCATAGCTTCGTTCTGTATGCGCTCTAACTTCACCAGCTGACTCTCTGAGACAGTGAGCAGACCTAATCCATAATCAATTACTGAGAGGATCAAGTGCTGGTATAGTGTAAAAAGCATTCTCTGCTCTATGTCCATTGCAGCCATAGTTTTAAGTGCATTGAGGCCCTTTTGAGATCTTGTCACGACTGTCTCCACATGGTCCTTGAAGGATAGGCTCCTGTCAAATGTGATCCCCAGAAACTTCAGTTTATTCTCTCATTTCATTTCTACCATCTATCGCGAGGCTTGGGACATCAGCTCTTACAATCCTGTTGTCCAGAGAGCACCACAAAACAGCCGCCTTTTCCTGGTGGATGACAGCACTCATTTCTGTGCACCAGTCAATCACTTTATCTACTGTCGCCTGTAACTCCTGGGCTGTTTGCTCCCTATCTCTCCCCTGCCTATATGCAAGAATATCATCTGCAAATGTTAGTATTCTTCCAACCCCTGGTGCTTCTAGGTTTGTAATCTTGCTCGTATACACATTAAAGAGCACCGGTGAGATTGCAGATCCCTGTGGCAGTCCAGGGGTTAACATATGTGGCTCTGAGGTCCATGCACCCAGACGGCGAGCAACCCGACGTGAATGCAGGACGGCTGCTATCCAGTTCACCAACCAGGGATTGACCCCCTTCTCCATCAGTACGGTCATCAAAATATCATATGGAACTCTATTGTACGCATCCTCGAGATCAAGCGCTGCCGCCATCGTTTCCTGTCTACTCTGGAACCCCTCATAAACGTCAAAGGCAAAAGTGGCTGCATTTGACCAGGTATCTTTTCCTGGCCTGTAGCTCCCCAGGCCTCTTGGAAGAAGCTTCCCCCTTTCCAAAAAATCCTGCAGCTTAACAGCGACTATCTTCTCTAAAACATTCCCAAATGTATTTTGAAGGGTGATGATCCTAAAGCCGCTAAGCTCTGACTGATCCTTGAATGGTTTTGGGAGAGGGATGAGATAGCTGTGCACCCAATCCTGCGGTACTGATGCTGCGGTACGGATATCAGCCGTCCTGCATGGAAGAACAACCTATTGAATTAAGATTCAACAAACACTATATTTCAGGGTTCACAACCCCCCCCCCCCGCCCCCCACCCCCGAAAGCGAATGCTTGTGTAAAATGTGAAAGCTTAGTGTCAACTTTTCCGACTGAAACGAACACGTCCAAAAGCAGAGACCAAAAGGTACGCTCTACTACGCTTTGATCGGAGACAGATTCCGTTCCATTCCATTACCTCTAACCTGTTCAATCACAGAAGAGAAGTTATAATTAGGGCCCACCCCAGCCTCAGTCTAATAATCCCGTGACCGACTCAACCACACTTCGGACAACCAAGAAAACATTCTGGAAACACAAACAGAAGAACCTTTTGCAGCTGTTAATAACCCCCAAAAGGATAAACATACAACAACGAAGATCAAGTCCAAACCCAACATAGTTGTTCATAAGGGGGTAGTGGATGAACGGACAGAAAGAAGGGGGAGCATGCTGTGGCGAACCTTCAATGTAATGATATTGTTTCATATGGCTTGACGCAATTCTTCTATATTATGTGGTAATATACATGAAACACAATTGTTTCACACAATACTTGCTTTGTTCTATATCAACCAGTTTTGTGGCAAGATTTTATATTATGTATTCATTCACATACCCTAAAAAAAAAAAAAAAAAACTCGTTATATCCGCTGAAATGACTTCGCCAACTCAATGAAAAGTTATATCCCTTAGAACTAACTAAGGATTTATGTCCCCTAGAAAATTGTCCTAAACTTGCTGGTCTGTCAGAGAGGGAAACAACCGGTTGCAAAATAGGCCTGGTATTACCCGTATCGATCCATCAATGCTAGGTTTGTCAAGATCTGGGCCTCGCTGGCCGGTTCATCCCCAGATTCCACTTATCTGTCTCCCAGTTCCCCCCTGTGACCGCAGGGGCCTTATTCTGCTGGTTAACTTCGGTTCGGGCAATCTGATTTGATGTTCTTTGGGTACTTCGCTATAGGGACGGGTAGGGTGGGGTGTAGTAACCAAATATAGAGGATGCAGTCACGCAACCAAATACAAGATAGACAGACAAACGATTTTTGTAAACGACTGGGAGAGTTGTCGAATAGGCAGGCAAGCATACAGACAGACAGACAGATGGATACATTGATGGATGGATCGGCGGCTTTTTTTCGGGCAGGAAGAGTGACAGTGAGACAGACAGACAGACAGACAGACAGACAGACAGACAGACCGGACAGACGATTAAATGAATAGATAGATATAAAGGCAGAAAGACATACATATAGCTGACAATTAGACAGACATATATATATATGGATGAATTAATGGACAAATGGACGGACGGACATTCACGCAGACACATATAGAGACAGACAGGAAGATGGATACATGGTTAGGTGGATACACGGAGGAACTGACAGACATGTTGACGTGTTTCGGTCAGGCAGACTGATAGATATTTAGACAGACATATAGATGATACATAGAAATACAGCAGATAGATAGATTTTTTTTTCCAGCATATCCTTTACAGGACATCGCTGTCAACATCAGCATCTTTCAGCTGATTGTTCATTTCTTGGCAAGATTACGCTCAGTAGTTTTCCATTGCTTTCTGAGCGACCGGCTCACATACCCCGTAAGTTACCGACGCGGAGAGAACCGCTACCAATTCTCGCGCACGTCACGTTACTCACGAGAGTATACGGGATTATGGAGAAAGTCGTGTAACACCTAGACCAGGGAGACCGGCAGATATATGTATATATATATATATATATATATATATATATATATATATATATATATATATATACTAGCTGACCCTGCCCGGCTTCGCCCAGACCCTGGTGGGGAGCATCTCATTTAATTCATATAAGTAGTCATATAAGTTCTCGTTCCCGTTACCGACTGTCTGTCTGTCTGTCTGTCTGTCTGTCTGTCTGTCTGACCCAGCCCGTCTTCGCCCAGACCCTGATGGGGAGCATGTCATTTAATTCATATAAGTAGTCATATAAGTTCCCGTTCCCGACTGTCTGTCTGTCTGTCTATCTATCTATCTGTCTGTCTGTCTGACCCAGTCCAGCCCATGGTGGAGAGCATCTCATTTAAATCATATAAGTAGTCATATAAGATCCCGTTCCCTACTATCTGTCTGACTGTCTGTCTGTCTTGGGTAAATGGAGGAGGGAGGAGGAAGAGGGAGGTGGAGGAGGGAGGAGGAGGGCGGAGACAGGAGGAGTAGGGAGGAATAGGAGGGAGGAGGAGGGATTAGGAGGAGGAGGGGGAGGAGGAGGGAGGAGGAGGAGGGAGGAGAAGGAGGGAGGAGGAGGAAGCAGGAGGAGGAGAGGGAGGAGGAGAAAGAGGGAGGAGGAGGAATGTGAAGGGAGGAGGAGGTAGAGGGAGGAGGAGGAGGGAGGAGGAGGGGGAGGAGGAGGAGGGAAGAGGAGGTAGAGGGAGGAGGAGGGAAGAGGAAGGAGGAGGAAGGAGGAGGAAGAGGGAGGAGGAGGAGTGAGGAGGTAGAGGGAGGAGGAGGAGGGAGGAAAAGGGAGGAGGAGGGAGGAGAAGGAAGAAGGAGGAGGAGGGAGGAGGCAGAGGGAGAAGGAGGAAGGAGGAGGAGGGAGGAAGAGGGAGCAGGAAGAGGGAGGAGGGAGAGGGAGGAGGAAGAGGGAGGAGGAGGAGGAAGAGGGAGGAGGAAGAGGAGGGAGAGGGAGGAGGGGAAGAGGAAGAGGGTAGGAGGAGGAGGGGAGAGGAGGAGGAGGAGAAGGGAGGAGGAGGGAGGAGGTAGTAGGATGGAGAAGTAACACCTAGACCAGGGAGACCGGCAGATATATGTATATATATATATATATATATATATATATATATATATATATATATATATATATATATATATATATATATATGTTGTTGTTTGTCCATCAAGAATGATGATGACCATTCATTTCATCCAGTGGGGTTGAAGGTGTGGAGCCGTGGGTTCTAAGATGGCTGATAAGGCCTATTTTGGCTCGAAATGTTCTTTGACAATGTGGGCAAAGAATGCTTGACGTCTCTGGAGGAGGATTTCCTGCAGTGGTTTTTCTGTCCTGCCTTTTCTTCACAGCTCTTGCAGTCCTGGTTGCCTCACATATGACTGCACCTTTGCGCAATGATGCACGCCACGAATTTCGGTCTCTGGCTGCAGCCTCCCAGGTGTCATGATGAATTCCAAAAGCATTCAGTGAAATTTTCAGAGTGTCTTTAAAACGTTTCCTCTGGCCACCTTGGGAGCGTTTACCACAACGCAGTTCGTATATATATATATACACACAGACACACACACACACATATATATATATATATATATATATATATATATACATACACACACACACACACACACACACATATATATATATATATATATATAATTGGATAAATGGACGAACAGTTAAATAGAAACAGATAAGGACACACAAACTAGAACCATCTCTCTATCCTGGTTAGTGAACTGAACTTTCTTTCTTTGTGATCAAACAAAGTAGAAACAATATCTCTCTAACAGTATAGTGAACTAAACTTTGTCTCAGTGTGATCAAGCGAAGTTGAAACAACATCTCTCTATCCTGGTTAGTGATAGGGAGCTGAGTGGTCTGAGATATGGTGTCCGCCTCGAGTGCTGGAGGTCCCGGGTTCAAGCCCCAGTGAGGGCCGGGATGTTTTCACGTGGACATCTAGTAAAAAAGTTTCCCCTGGTCTCTTACTAGTGAGATCGGACGCCCGTGTGTATTGTTGCGCACGTAAAAAAATCCCTTGGCAGTTGGAGATCGAAAAAGAGTAGCCTAACGGTGCTGCCTTGGCAAAATTTCGTGTTAAAAACCTACCAAAAGTATTTCAGGATCCTCGCCGGTGCTACGGAGTTCATGCACTGAACTGAGATTCTCTGGACTCAAGCTTGAGTTAGGCGTAGACCGGAGCTCTTATGCCGTGTGCCGTGATGTTGATCCGTCAACTAAACTAAACTAAACTGGTTAGTGAACTGAACTTTGTCTCAGTGTGATCAAACAAAGTAGAAACATTATCTCGCAAGCCTGGTTAGTGAACTAAACTTTGTCTTAGTTTGATATGCCTGGTTAGTGAACTAAACTTTGTCTTAGTTTGATATGCCTGGTTAGTGAACTGAACTTTGTCTCAGTTTGATATGCCTGGTTAGTGAACTAAACTTTGTCTCAGTTTGATATGCCTGGTTAGTGAACTGAACTTTGTCTCTTTGTGATCAAACAAATAAGAAACAATATCTCCCTAGTGTGATAAGAGTACTGAACTTTGTCTATTGGAGATCAAACAAACTAGCCTGATTAGTAAAATGAACTTTGTCTCTGTGTGATCAAACAAAGTAGAAGCAATATCTCTCTAGCCTGATTAGTAAAATGAACTTTGTCTCTGTGTGATCAAACAAAGTAGAAGCAATATCTCTCTAGCCTGATTAGTAAAATGAACTTTGTCTCTGTGTGATCAAACAAAGTAGAAGCAATATCTCTCTAGCCTGATTAGTAAAATGAACTTTGTCTCTGTGTGATCAAACAAAGTAGAAGCAATATCTCTCTAGCCTGATTAGTAAAATGAACTTTGTCTCTGTGTGATCAAACAAAGTAGAAGCAATATCTCTCTAGCCTGATTAGTAAAATGAACTTTGTCTCTGTGTGATCAAACAAAGTAGAAGCAATATCTCTCTAGCCTGATTAGTAAAATGAACTTTGTCTCTGTGTGATCAAACAAAGTAGAAGCAATATCTCTCTAGCCTGATTAGTAAAATGAACTTTGTCTCTGTGTGATCAAACAAAGTAGAAGCAATATCTCTCTAGCCTGATTAGTAAAATGAACTTTGTCTCTGTGTGATCAAACAAAGTAGAAGCAATATCTCCCTAGCCTGATTAGTTAACTAAACTTTCTTTGTGATCAAACAAAGTAGAAAAAACATTTCTTTCTAGCCTGGTTAGTGAACTGAACTTTGTCTCAGTTTGATATGCCTGGTTAGTGAACTGAACTTTGTCTCTTTGTGATCAAATTAGAAACAATATCTCTCTAGCCTGGTTAGTGAACTGAACTTTGTCTCTGTGTGATCAAACGAAGTGGAAACAATATCTCTCTAGCCTAGTTAGTCATCTGAACTTCGTCTCAGATTGATATGCCTGATTAGTGAACTGAACTTTGTCTCTTTGTGATCAAACTGCTGAGAAAGTGTTCCCGAATGTCCCCCCAGTACAGCTGAGAAAAGAGTACTGGTCCAGTGAGGTTGTACTGCACACAAAACTCTAAGGAACAAAAGAGAAGCTCAAAAATTCAGTTGACTACATCACGAGAACCCGTTTGTCGGTGTTATCATCATCAAGTGCTTTGCCTACTGGCGTGGGCGATCATACTTCTCCTCAAACTGCGATATCCAACGGCTTGGATCAAATCATGTGTTGACTTCTTTACGCGCCATGACACAAGACTGCCAGGGATTGTCTCTCGCTGGCTTCCATTATATCTCTTGGCACAAATCTGTCCAGCTGTCACATGTTCCAGTTTGTATCTTCCAACAAATGACGACTGCCTTTTTCTAATGTTGTTATTGTGTTCACTCGCTTTTGACTTAAGCGCAGACATTATGCTACTTCTAGTGGACTGTACTGATTTTTGCGTGTGGATTAGCTTTCCCAATTATCAGTTCCATCTCCATCAGGCGCACTCACCCCGACGTCTGAGGTACTTGTAATTTACGTCCCAAAGTCAGGAACGAGTTGAAAACATGTTAGTCCAGCTGATTGGGGTGGGGGTTGAAGCTGCTACTTCCACATCAGCACACCGGAAGTTTTAGAGCGAGCGCTCTTTTCCCAATCGGCCCCGTTTGACCTCCCCTGTTTCTGATGTTTGTGTAAACTGTCGTTGCTAGTTACCCTCCCCCCCCCCCACCCACCCCCACCAATTTACACTGTTCCAGCGCACCCAATTAGACTGTTAGTGTAAACATTAAAGAACGAACGCAAGAAGAAGATGAAGAAGAATATCCCTAGCACCGTTACAAAAAGTAGGTACACAAAAACTAACCACTTAACGGAAAGTGAGGAAAGGTACGCACCACACATACTAAATACCACTTTGGCACAGGTTGTTTTATTGATGTTCCAAATGCCACCGCAGACACTGGTGGTCTAGTCGTGTACTATTATTGATTGCGCGGAGCGTACAAGCTTCAGCTAGCTTGTTGTTGACTCCAAATTGCTCTAATTGTTAGCGAGCAATCCATCTGTCCCGGCGGAGGTAGATATCTGCCATTGATCTGGCAATTGTTATTAGGTATTATCAAGTGTAAGATATTATTCGTGCAGGGTTGTGGCGTTATTGGGGTTTCTGGAGGGGGAAGGAACGCCGGAGAGGGGGAGGGGGTCCCTTGGTTTCTGGGTGCTTCTATATAATGGGGTTTCTGCAGGGGTGGAAAGGTGGGTGGGGAGTGTGTGGGGGGGGGGGGTGGTTCTGGTTGTTTATATTTAATGGGGTTTCTGGGAGGCGGGGAGTGGTGTCCCTGGTTCATGTTTTAAATTGAGTTTCTGGAAGGGGTCACTGTTTCTGTGTGTTTCTGTTTAATGAGGTTTCTGAAAAGGGGTCCCTTGTTTCTGGGTGTGTTTGTTTAATGCGGTTTCAGGATGGGGCCCGGGATTGCTGGGTCTTTCTGTTTAATGGGGTTTATGTAGGGGGCCCATGGTTTCTGGGTATTTCTGTTTAAAGGGGTTTCTGGAGGGTTCCTGGTTTCTGGGTGTTTTTGTGTAATGTAGGTTCTAGAGGCGGTTTCTGGTTGTTTTTTTTTTTGGGGTGGGGGGTGGGGGGGGGGGGGGTGGTGGTGTTTGTTTAATGGAGTTTCTGAAGTAGTGTCTAATTTCTGAGTGTTTCTGTTTAACGGGTTTTCTGAAGGGGTCTCTTGTTTCTGGGGGTTTCTGTTGAACTGGATTCTGGGATTAAGAATGTTCTGCGAATGTACTAGGATTTTCTGGGTTGGTTAGGGCTGGTGGGTTTACTATGGTTTGTGGATTTAATTGGGTTTTTTCGTTCCCTGCTGTTTATGGGTTTAGTTGGGTATGGCTTTACTGTGTAAACGAAATAAACAGTGTGGTGAAAGTGACTTGCCACCGATGTTGGCCTCATGTCACGAGCGCCTGAGAGTCTGGTCTCTCCAAATACTGCCTCATTGCCGTGTAAGAGTTAACTACATGTACCGTGAGGGAGTCTCGGCGGTGAAGTGGTTAATCCGCCTTGTCTCGCGCTCTGAATGTTGCTGGTTCGATTCCGAGCTCCGTCGTCCAGTTCAAGAGCCATACAGGATAAAACCCGTTGCAGTGAAGTCGATCCTCACGTCTTCTAAACGCCCTTGTTAACTGTAGCGTGTTTTCAACCGGGGTTTGAGATCTGTTTACATTACATGGTGTTTCTTGCGAGCGTGTGTGTTTGGTTCTCGGCGAAGCCTTGTTTCCAACATGCGCAGTATTGTTGTCACAGTGATGGTTGGCTTCATTGCCACTAAAGTGCCTTGCCTGTCTGGCCCTGTTCCTGCTCTGGTTCCTTGTTTCTGGATGTTGTCTTCTGGCTCACATTTCTCTTTGTCGAGAAGGGGTTGCTGATGCAATTCGCAATCCCGCATACGGCGTTCGAAACACAGCTGCGGACGATATGGACGCAGACTGCATTGCGCTGAGTTTCATGCAATGGTATGAGTGCCAATCGTTCATAAAGCAATGGCAAACAACTGAACGTAAGCTTGCTAAATAATTACAAGCAACCAAAAATCCTAGGGTAGACTGCGACGTTCTGTTAAAGTAAAGTAACTAACAAAGGAAAGGATAGTAATCAACTTACCCCGTCAGTATTTATTTTTAATTAGTCTGCATGTTCCTTCTTATGGCAAACGTTTGATTTGTTTCTTTTTTATATTTCACATTTACTTCTGTGATTTACTGTTCGTATACGATAATACGTCATCTCCTGCCTATGGTACTTTGCGGTGTAGGACAGGGTGACTTGAGCCTAAGGTAAGCCCCCTGGCTAGTGCGGTCACCGCGAACGAATATAAGTAAGGTGAGTAAAGGACACGTGACCACGCACTGAAGCGCAACAGGGTATATGGTGCTAGCAGCCATATTTGTGTAGACTAATCGGCATCCCGTGAGTGATCTGGTCACTCTCACGCCCGACGCCTTCACTCCCTATAGCATTTCCTGGAACCCATTTTAAACTCCATCGACCTGGGAATTTACGCGAATTAAAACAAACAGACCCATTTCGTGGAGGATGTGAAGACATAACCATCTATCCGACAGATAAGCAGGCTAGTAACTCTGCTACCTCAGGCCCTCACAATAAGTAATATATAATAGCAGTATGTTTACTCTAAAAGTTTCGTGTGCCAGTGTGTTAATCATCGAGTTAATCCCTGTTCCAAGGACCGCTGGCAGTTGCTTGTAGCTTCCGCACATGCGCATTGATGTTCGTGACATTTTAACTTACGTTCATATTGATTACTGTGGTAGATGATAGATTATTACTTATTTTATATAATTATTGTTACAGATGCCGCGTCTATGAATACCTTTAAGTGTGACTCATTTAATTTCAGTTAGATTTTGTGCTGTTGCTACACCCAAGAAGAACGAAACTTTGACAGTCAGTTATACGCTGTAACATTTGCATGCCAAAAAGACAAACCTGGCATTCAGAGTTGTGATATTCCAGTTTGGACAAATTGACGCAGAATCTAGTTAAGACACAGCTGGATTATAATTCCCTTGTGTTATCGCAAGCGTACCCGTTTTAACGTTCTTGACTTGAGGTGTGGATTACAGGATTATACCAGGCATCCAGCTCTACAGAAAATCCAATGAAGTACTGAATTCCAGAGGTTTGTCAGTGACCCATTTCATTAAAAAACGTATCCCTTGCTAAGTGTGTTACCAACAGTCTCGAGCATATTTCAAAGAACTCTTCCATTGCTTAGTGTGTTACCAATAGTCGAGAGCATATTGTAAAGAACTCATCCCTTGCTAATTGTGTTACCAGCAGTCCAGAGCATACTTCAAAGGACTCATTGATTGCTACGCGTGTTACCAACAGTTCCGAGCAAATTTAAAAGAACACGCCAATTGCTAAGTGTGTTACCAGTAGTCAGGAGCATACTGTAAAGAACTCATTCATTGCTGATTTTGTTACAAAGTATCAAGCTTTCTACGAGAACTGACGCCAATAACAATTCACTGCTTCAACGGATTGTATAACTGCTGAGTTTGTTGGGAACTACCTAGTTCTTCAAAGAACTTTTGCTGACTAATAACCAGTCGTCCACTCCTGTTAACAGTTAACAGACTAAATCCTGCTGGTAGTTAAATTTATGTGGCTGTAAATGAAAAATTAACGTTGTCTGTGTAACATTGTTTTCTTAGTTACATATGTAATATTTCTTTTTTTGTCCTGTGAAGCTTACTATAATTATAATTGATATATAGCTATACAGAATTACAATTGATGGTTAACTAAGCGGAATTACAACTGATGTTTCGCTAAATAGAATTACACTTGATATTGAGTTGATAATTGTAACAAAGCACAGTGGGAGAGATAGGCGGCTGTGTTAACAGTTTTTGTTACTGTGGTTAATGCAAGGGTAAGGTAGATAGACTAGTTAGTTAACAATATTTGTTACCGTGGTTAATGCAGTGATAAGGCAATCGCGGGTTAAAAAGGTAAAGGAAAAACGATAAAATTAAAGGAGTTAGACAGATACAATTATGGGTAATTTGTGTTCCTCTGGGACAGAGCGGGCAGATAAGAAGGATGAGAACAGAGTTCTGGATAAGCCCAGAGATGGGGAGGGCGAAGCGTTGTTGCAGAGTGGTGATGCCGAAGTCGCCGTAGGACCTGACGGCGTTCAGGTATCTGCAGAAGGTGGTGGAGGAGGCGGAGAAGCTGCCGGAGCGGGTTTCGGGGGATTTCTGGGTGGAGCGGTGAAGTCTGGTGAGTCAGCGTTTAATGAGGTGAGAAAAAATGTCGAACAGGAGGGTCAGAGGGCAGCAACGAATGCTCTTCAAGCGGGCAAAGATACAACAGGGCAAGTTGTGGAAGATGTACAGACTAGTGCTAAAGCTGGGGTGACTGAAGCCGGACAACGAGTTCAATCAGCAGTACAAGAATCCATCACTCGAGGTATCGACGAGGTCAAAACAAACGCTAGCGAGGTATATCAAAGCGCGGCTGGAAAACTAGAAGGCGCGGTTGGAAGTGTTACCGGGAACCTGAAATCTGGTGTTGCAAATATAGCTGGAAGTGCCGGGAATCAAGTGCAAACGCTAGAAAATGAAGCTGGGAATTTGAAGAGCAATGTGGAACTCTCTGCTGCCACAGCAACCCAGGAGGCTACGTCGGCTGTTGATACTGCTGCTAGCAGTGTAAAAGCTGGGACAGAGTCGTTGAATAGAAATATTGACACTTTACAGTCAGAGACGGCGTCGTCGCTGGAGACTGCTGCTACTGACGCTGCTGATGTGAGATCACAAGTACAAGTATCTGCAAAAGAAGCAGCAGTGCCGGAAGTCGCTGATGGCATCTTTGGAAAAGTGAAGCAAGAATTTGGTAGGAAAGTAGAAGAAGTGCAAGCAGCTGCTGAGCCTGTGGCTGAGAATGTGAAGAATACAGCTGAGAATAAAGCCAATGAAATCATGGAATCTGCCAGGCTGTCCGCTTCAGAAGCTTTTGCTTCGTGGAGTGAAACGGCCCAACAGAGCGTCAGTGGGTTAACTGGAAGTTTTAGTTCCACAGTTCAGACGGCGCCAGGAAATATCAGAGATTTAACCCAAGATACCAAAGATGAACTATCCCAGCCAGTTTCTGAGGCCCAGGATGTTTCAGAATGGTCAGGTGGCAACCTGGACACGGCTAAATCCACCTTCGGAGACATCCATGAGTCTGTTGTGTCCCAGGCTGGTCTAGTTGATCAATCCGTGGAAGGTGTGAAAGATAATATTACCGAATCATTTGCCAACACGCAAGAAAACTTTCAACAAACGTCAGTTCAAGGAGTTGAACAGATTCAGAATTCTGTTGACAACACAATAACGAGCGGTGAAGACGCAGTTACCAACGTGAGGAATTCAGTTGGACAAATGGACCAGATAAGGGAGTACGTGCAGGACATCACCACGGCGAGTAGTCAGAAAGTCCAGGAGCTCAGCAATGAAGCAGCAGGAGTGTTCAGCTCGATACGAGACACAACTACGACCAATGAAGCAGCAGGACTGTTCAGCTCGATACGAGACACAACTGCGACGGAAGCTGAAAATGTCAGACGAAGTATAACTGATGCTGTAGGCTCTGAGCGTCTTTCCAAAGATCTGACAAATATAGTTGTAGCTACAGAGAGCTCAGTGGAAGCATCAGTTCCTCCACAGAATCAGGTCAGTCAGGAGGAAAGCTCGGACCTGTTTAGCGAAATTGAAGCTGCTGCCAAAGAAGCTGTGCTCTCCGGCGCGCAAGAGACACACGAGCAAGTTCTGGATAAAGGTGAAGATTTGGTGGCAGGTCTTGAGACAGAAGGACTCACATCTTTGGAAACCCCTGATAATGAGTCTGTCCCTCCAACAGCAGACGACCTCGGATCTGACGAGAACTTCCTGGACAAAGCCAGAACTCTTCTGGAAGCGCACAGAAACTCTCTAGACGGAAACAGGATTCCGATCCCCAGTGTCAGCATCATTGAAGACAACGACGGTAGCAACACACACGATAGCGATCTGGCGCATGGCGCTGAGAGCGCCAGCCACGAGGCGACGGCGCGGGAGTTTGTCGAGTCTATAATAGAGAAGGCAACATCCTTGGTAGCCGAGTCGCTGGATCAGAATGAACCTGTTAGCGAGAGCTCCTCCGCAAGTGATCCTTCTGTGGAGCGAGGGGAGGAAACTTTAGCTCCCAAGAAACGCGGAGTGATGTTTGTATCTCCGCAGGTATCCGATAGATCGTCGTCATCCTTGTCTTCTGCCCAGGAGATCTCACCTCCGCCACCGCATGAATCAGATTTGTCTCCCCCTGGTGACAGTTCCAGCAGCAGTATATCCCAGAGTGACCTGGTAGAAGCCGATGAACTTCTCATACCTCCCGTCGCACCTGCTGACTACTCCCTCAATGAGAGCAATAACAATAACAACAACATTATTAACAATAACGTCGAGGACGACGATGAATCCATACAGCGCGTTGCCATTGAAGTCACAGCCAAAGCCGTACAGGACGCCATTAAAATTGTCGCAGAAAATGGAACCGGGGCGATCATCGACGCTGACCTCATCAGTAACGATGTGGGAGTCAGCTCCCCGTCCAGCCCGGACAATGAGGATGATGAAACGACAACAGACTCGAGCCAGGTAGAGCGGGGAAGTCCAGTGTCCGACCTGACCGACACGTCAGCCCACGGCAGTGTTTCCGAATCTCTGTCCAGCTATGACCCTGGAGCAGTGTTTCGACAGGACGTGGCTAACTTGTCAGACCTGGCAGGATCTCCTGGAGACAGAGGCACCGGGGTCGACCCAGCCACCCAGCCAGACATAAGCACGTCTTCCGGGAAAGCAGACGATCTAATAAATTTTGAGGATGTTGGTACAGCTCACGAGGAAACTCCGACACCCACAGACTCCACTTCCTTCGACACTTATCAGAACCCGGCCACGCATGCCTCCAGCGACGACCAATCAAAGTCTGAAGTCAATCCTTCCAACCCATTCATCTCCGAAGTGCCTTCCTCCCTTCCTCCTTTCGACGAACAGTCCTCTCCATCCTCCCCCAACAAACCAATGATCGTAATAAACTCCCCCGACAGTGCTCATCACACAAACGGATCCAGTGAAGACGTGTCATCTTCGCAGACTGAAGCTCTCATTTAAACAGCAAACTGGTATGCTTGTCTTTTGTACGATAATAACATTTCGCATGTTTGTATTCGCTTTCCGTGCGCACTATACTACCCAACTTACTTCAGTATATTACTACAGTATGCTCACATTTCAGCAAGACATTTTTCAGTAGTAACAGGATGTCAGAGAACCGTGCCCCTCATCTCTTATTTTCATGTATAATCTATTTTAGTTTATGCCTGTGTAACAACGGACCTTAAACAGCTGTGGATGATGATTCCGAACACGTTCCTAAGAAGTGACTTCAAATTTGTTTGGTCTGGTTTGTTTGTTGTCAATGAAATACGACCTCTTCAACATGACGCATTTTTAATTATATTTAAATGTTATAAAAATAATTGACCTTTGTACTTTAACCTTGGAACTATTTGGCCAGACTTATCAGTGTCTTCTAGTCAGAATTGTAACTTCAATGGTTAAATATTCCCGGGGTATTTATAATTGTATTTCATGTCTTTATATAGGATTGTATTTGATTACCTTCCCAAAGTTTCAAACATAGTAAGAAAATGTTCCAGCAAATATAATTTAACAATCGCTTAATCTGAATAATCGAGAGTGGGTTGGGGCAATCTAGTGTACACGTTTCAAATCAGGAAGCGATGGCTGGAACTCCGATAGCGTAATTGGTTGCATCTGCCTGAAGTTTATGGTAAGGGACACTGGGACACAGTTTATGGTAAGGGGCCCTGGGACACTGTCTGAAGTTTATGGTAAGGGACCCTGGGACACTGTCTGAAGTTTATGGTAAGGGACCCTGGGACACTGTCTGAAGTTTATGGTAAGGGACCACGGGACACTCCTTAAACCTCATTAGATATATGGGGCTAGACTCTGATGGCTGGAACTCCGATAGCGTAATTGGTTGCATCTGCCTGAAGTTTAAGGTAAGGGACACTGGGACACAGTTTATGGTAAGGGGCCCTGGGACACTGTCTGAAGTTTATGGTAAGGGACCCTGGGACACTGTCTGAAGTTTATGGTAAGGGACCCTGGGACACTGTCTGAAGTTTATGGTAAGGGACCACGGGACACTCCTTAAACCTCATTAGATATATGGGGCTAGACTCATATTTGGTAGACCAACAGGAACTAGGCGTCTGATGTATTCAGTGTTACGCCGACCGCCTTTCCGTCGCAAGACATGTCCTGGTCCCCACTTTGGTAGGAGAACTGGTTAGAGCTCGAGAGTCTTTTCGGCGGACTTGTTGCATGGTGGTGTTGATGATGGTGGTGGTGATGGTGACGATGATGATGATGATGGTGGTGGTGATGCTGATGATGGTGGTGATGATGATGATGATGGTGGTGATGATGATGATGGTGGTGGTGGTAATGATAAAGATTTTGATGGTCATGATGATGATGATGATTATGATGAGGATGATGAGGATGATGATGATGAGGTTGATGGTGATGATGATGATGATGATGATGATACTATACAGTTGTTACTTTAAAGTAACAAACCCTTGGGTCTCAGAGAGTTAAAGTAATAAGTCTAAGCGACAGAAATATTTAAAGTGACAAGTATGATTCAGTAAGTCAGTATAACAACTGAAGTGTCAGAATTAAAGTAACACGTATGATTCAGTAAATCAGTATAACAACTGAAGTTTCAGAATTAAAGTAACAAGTCTGATTCGTTAAGTTAGTACAACAACTGAAGTGTCAGAAAGAGTGTGTGATTTCATGTGAGATTTTCATGAAACGCACAGTGAGTGACTCCGTGCAGAACGAGTCAGTAGCACCAGCTGCTACAGCCCGCATATTATGGGACGGGGGATAAACGGGGAGCTGTCCTGAAAACAAGAGTTGAAGGGGAAGAGAGACCAAGGAAGACAGAGAGGGAAGGTACCAGAAGGCTTGGTGTTGTGGTATGGAGAAACGTGTGTAACAGAGACGAGCGGTAGCAGACAGTGGGACATGAGGCTGTAGACAAACAGGTTAACCAGCGCAGTAGGGCGAGGGATGAAGGAGAAGCAGCAGCAGAAGAATGGAAGAAAGTAGAAGAAGGAGAAAAAGAACAAGAAGAGGAAGACGAAGAAGGAGGAGGAGATTAAGAAGAAACGGAAGAAAAAGAAGAAAAAGAAGAAGACAAAGAAGAAGAAGAAGAAGAAGAAGAAGAAGAAGAATGAAAAGTAATATGTTAAATAAGACCCTGCGAAGGCAGACACACATTTCTATATTACAGCTATGTGTCGTTCTCAGTATATTTGCATCAAAAGCTTGCTTAGAATATTTTATGAAACTCCAATATAATAAATGACATTTCCCCGAGAAGAAATGGCGGAGACTAAAATAGCTGGTCATTCAGCTCGCACTACAGCAGCCTGGTATATTTGAAATCCCATCACTGAATTCCCCAAAGGCTGTGTTGTCATATAACGACCTTTAGTTGTTGTCCTCTCAATATGCCAGACGTGGTTAACTCTCTTGGTCCATGAAAGCACTCGTGGAGAGTGGCAAGCTCCCAATAAATTATTAAAGATAAAGAGCATCCGTTGGATCTTTTCCACCGGGACATACTGGTGTGTTGGGAAATGACCAGGAGTACAGACTGAATGGATCTGCACCTCTAAGTGGGATATAAGGGCAAGATTGGGCAGATGTGGTGGGGTAATTTTGGATCGTGTGTATAGTCTGGAAGAACAGATGCATCATCAATACCCGGAGAGACTGATGCAGCAAGGAGTGACCAGAGGGTCTAGTCGACACTCTCGGAGGAAAGGCCAGACGAACACATAATCAGATTGCATCTGGTACCAGTAGTAGTATGACTCTTCTCAGGTTGTTTGAAGTTGTAGACGGAGCGCGTTCAGAGTGCTGTGATGTCGGTTCTTGTTTCAACTCAATACAGTTCAACAACTGTGCCTCTGTAACAGCTGCATAGGCTGTATTTTCATAAAATGTTATTGTAACAGCTGTGTAGGGCATTCATTTGAACATCAAAGAAACAGCTGTATAGGACATTCGTGGGGATATGAATAGAACAGATATAGAGTAGTTGTCTTCTTAAGGATGCCCATAGATCAGCCGCCGAGGATGTGTGCAGCCATAAGGATAACTCTGACACAGCTGTAGAAGATGTGTACAATCATAAGGATGTCCACGGCACAGCTGTGGGGGACTTGTAAAGTCATCAATATGTCCATAGCACTGCCGCATACAATCACAATAATGTCCCTGGTAAAACTAGAGAGGACGTTTACAATCATAATAATGTCCCGAGTATAACTAGAGAGGACATAAACAATCATAATAATGTCTCTGGTATAACGAGAGAAGACTATTCAATCATAATAATGTCCCTTGTAAACTAAAGAGGACTATACAATCATAATAATGTCCCTGGTATGACTAGAGGGGACATATGCAATCATAATAATGTCCCTGACACTGACGCAGGCGACATACACTCATAATAATGTCCCTAATATAACGGAAGAGGACGTATACAATCATAATAATATCCTGGTATAACTAGAGAGGACGTATAAAATCATAATAATGTCCTGGTATAACTAGAGATGACGTATAAAATCATAATAATGTCCTTGCTATTACCAGAGAGGACATATACAATCATAATAATGTCCCTAATATAACGGAAGAGGACGTATACAATCATAATAATGTCCTTGCTATTACCAGAGAGGACATTTACAATCATAATAATGTCTCTATCATAGCTAAATAGGACATATGCAATCATTAGGACCTTCTGTCTCAGTTGTAGAGAATGTATATAATCACAAGAATGTCCCGGCACAACTGAAAAGAACGGGGACAATCATTCAGAATGTCCCAGCACAACTAAAGAGGCATTGAGCAATCATTAAGAATGCCCTAGTACAACTGCAGTGAGCCTGTAAGCTCACAAGAAGAACGACGCAGGACCGTAAAGAATAGATCTAAACAGCATTGGCATTCTGTGCACTAAACCCACCCTTACAACGGAATATGTGCAATGGATGAAACACGTTTATTTTCTTCATCATATTTTACTTTCATGAATGAACTGTGCTTATCTTCTTTGAGTCTTAACTATTAAGTTTGCATCATTTTGTCTCTGAACTTTGTTTCACCTGTGAAAAACGATCCTGTATTTTTCTGGGTCAATGTCCGGTGCTTCATATAGTGAGCAACTGGACACAAGTTGGCGTTTTGTTCTTTTTTCTAGTTTCTAACATTGTTTCAGTTTTGTTAAAATATTTTCTTAAACAGTCAGTATCATCATCGAATTATCGACACATCGACTTTGCTGAATTATTTGCAAGATAATAAAGTTTACATTTGTTATGTAACAACGGCCAGCGGTGTCACCTTCATTTATAGTTAGTGTTATTATCTCACCTTTCGTTTATACTTAGTGTTGTTATTGTAACGTTTAGTTTAATTTTGTGGTATTGTTGTGACTGTTGGTTATATTCGGTGCTGAGCACATGGGTTATAGGCTGTGTTGTGTCTAATCTATGTGTCGTATGTATCGTTTATAGTCAGTGTTGTATCTATCGTTCATACTCAGTGTTGTATCCATCGTTCATACTCGTTTATAGTCAGTGTTACAACTATCGTTTATAGTCAGTGTTGTGTCTATCGTTTCTAGTCACTGTTATATTTGTGGTTTATAGTCAGTGCTGTATCTATCGTTTATAGTCAGTGTTGTATCTATCGTTTATAGTCACTGTTGTATCTAATCTATCTGATATAATCGGTGTGTATCTATCGTTTATAGCCAGTGTTATATCTATAGTTTATAGTCAGCATTATATCTAATCTATCTAATATATTCAGTATTGTATCTATGGTTTATAGTCAGTGTTGCATTTATGGTCTATAATCAGCGTTGAATCTATCGTTTATAGTCAATGTTGAATCTTTCGTTTGAATCAGTGTTGTATCTAATCTATCTGGTGTAATCAGTGTTGTGTCTATCGTTTATAGACAGTGTTGTATCTATGATTTATAGTCAGTATTATTTCTATGGTGTATGGCCAGTTCTGTATCTATCGTTTATAATCAGTGGTGTATCTGTCGTTTATAGTCAGTGTTGTATGTAAACTATCTGGTATAATCAGTGTTGTATCTACCGGTTATAGTCGTGTTGTATCTAATCTATCTGGTATAATCAGTGTTGTATCTACCGGTTTTAGTCATGTTGTATCTAATCTATCTGGTATAATCGGTGTTGTATCTATCTCTTATAGTCAATGTTGTATGTAATCTATCTGGTATAATCAGTGTTGTATCTATCGTTTATGGTCAGTGTTCCATCTGATCTATCTGGTATAATTAGTGTTGTATCTATAGTTTATAGTCAGTGTTGTATCTAATCTATCTGGTATAATTAGTGTTGTATCTATAGTTTATAGTCAGTGTTGTATCTAATCTATCTGGTATAATTAGTGTTGTATCTATAGTTTATAGTCAGTGTTGTATCTAATCTATCTGGTATAATTAATGTTGTATCTATCGTTTATAGTCAGTGTTGTATCTGTCGTTTATAGTCAGCGTTGTATTTAATCTATGTGGTGTAGTCAGTGTTGTATCCATCGTTTATGTTCAGTGCTGTATCTAATGTATCGTTTACAGTCAGTGGTGTATCTATCGTTTATAGCCAATGGTGTATCTATCATTTATAGTCAGATCTGTATATTTTGTTTATAGTCAGTATTGTATACATCTCTCATAGTCATTGTTGTATGTGTCTCTTATAGTCAGTGTTGTATCTGTCATTCATAATCAGTATTGTTGTCGTAAGTCTTTCTTACTTACTTTAGTGTCGTCCTTGGAGTGATGGGAATCAACACCACATTTTTATTACCCCAATATTGTTGTCTTAGAGAAACCACCAGACTCCGTCCACAAAACTCCGTCGGTCTGCAAACACCTCTTTCTTACTCTCACTCACCCTTAGATCATGCCCCCTCTCACCCCTCCCCAACATAACATACTCCACAACTCTAGCTTTAACAAATAAATACAAAATAATTTATTAAGCAAAGAGTATAGGTGTGAGAAGTGTGTGTGTGTGTAATGTGTAGAATGTGTGTCGAATATTCTAGTGGGTGCAGACTTAGACCAAGTAGCTGAAGAGCCCAGCCCGATCATCCCAGAAAGGATCACACCACATCTTCATTCAGTCCACGATGACCTCACCAAGGCATGAATCCATCCTGCTAGATGTCGACTTCCACCGGTCGTTGATTGATCATGTATATACCTAGTCGCAGTCTGAAATTGATCCTGCCTGGATCACACACCGTTAATACATGTCCCTATTGTTCGGTGACTTATAACATCCTTGTCTATTGATGACACGAAAATACTGTTCCTTGAAATAAATGTAATTCCGGTCTAATGTTTCTACTGTTCACCTGACCACTGTTATAATACTACCTAATCAGTTTTTACTGTTCTATTCCCATGTGATGTGGAAAAACAGTATCTATTAGTCTTTTTACTCGTCGTGTGAGAACATAATACCCACTGGACTTTTCCCATGTGGTGTAACAAAAACCACGCTATTGTTCTGTTCATATGTGATGTTTGAAAAAAAAACATTAATCTCACGATTTGGTCTTTCTCCAAAATGACGCGGAGAAAACAATCACTAGTATTCTGCTACCGTTTGATAAATACTTTCATGATTTTTCCTTCAAACCCCTTTCCTCATGGGCCCAGTGCAAAAGCTGCTGAATAACTGCCTGCACTAAAGTCTCCATTCTCAGTGACTTGAGTGACCTAAGGGAACCTGTCAACGAGAGAACAACACATTTGGGGATAGCAACTGTCCCTGACCTCCATTAGATATGGGGGGGGGGGGGTGTCCGCCTCACTCAGATACATGACAGTGAACCAACTCTGTCATGGGCATAGGAGTTCTTCACTCCGGTCTGCAGTGGGTTAAGATCAGGACAGAGCAAAATGTAAAGTGTAGACCCCTAGCAGACCTCACTGGAAGATCCCATCATTGTACATTCTCCCCATCCCCAATCTCCCCAAATATCATCCTATTTCACTATTCCCCATCAGCAGAGCCACCTGCCTTCTTACACTAGTTAATCTTAACAATGTGACTACCTATTGTCGCTGATATTCCTTGACTACCTAACCACAATGCAATAACACTATGATATAGTTCTAAACTATATTTCTAAGCTATTCCACATTATTTATAGTTAGTGCAATCTTTAAAAATACCTTATGCCATTCGGACTCAAACTCTGAATTGAATACGCCATTTGCCATAAAAGACATGTTACGCACAACCAACACAGGCGATTCTATTCACACGTATCGAGCCCGCTATCACTTCTGCCCACATCAGCTGTCAGAGTTACACTAGTTGTCCCCAAATCGTGTTTTTATTTTTGGCAAACGCCTTGAATTGGTCACGTGACGTTCTTTTGATGTTCACACTGGTGTTCTCAGGGGGCACAATTTCAGAATAAATCCTTATCTCCCTTGTTTGTAATCAATGCAGGAGTTAACTTCTCCTGTCCTGACAGCTACAACAAGCCAGCGTGTTACAACCACGTGTCCAAAATTCCCCGAATATCTTCTGTCTATCCAAGACTTCTCAAGGTCAGCGGTGTCTTTGATCTACCTGCCATTGGTTGTCAACAACTGCAGCTGTGCATTCAGACTTTATTGGTTTTCTGTCCCGGTTAAAAACAAATGTGGCCCTGAACACATGCCATGAATCTGACCGTCTGTATTGTCATTATCTGGTTAATACACAGTGAAATCATGACAATTGTATTATCGTTTATAGTCTTTATTCGTATCTATCGTTTATAGACAGTGTTGCATTTGTCTCTTATAATATGTTTTGTATCTATCGTTTATATTTAGTACTAGCTGACCCTGCCCGGCTTCGCCCAGACCCTGGTGGGGAGCATCTCATTTAATTCATATAAGTAGTCATATAAGTTCTCGTTCCCGTTACCGACTGTCTGTCTGTCTGTCTGTCTGTCTGTCTGTCTGTCTGTCTGTCTGTCTGTCTGTCTGTCTGTCTGTCTGACCCGGCCCGGCATTTCCCAGCTCCTGATGTGGAGCATCTCATTTAATTCATATAAGTAGTCATATAAGTTCCCGTTCCCGACTGTCTATCTGTCTGTCTATCTGTCTGCCTGACCCTGTCCGGCTTCATTAAATTCATACAACAAAAAAAGTAACTTAAAAGAACGTTCTTCTACACACCATCCATTATTTTTAATGAAAACTCTTTCTAATCACCTGCATGACTACAGTAACTTCTTAAGCAAAAAAAGATGAGTTACAATGTTATGCATTGTGCATCATTTTTATGAAAACTTTGAAAATGCCTTACAGATTGTATCATTATTTATTATAACTCATATGCCGGTACATAACTATGGACAAAGAGTTTATAAATCTTTGAAAACGATGCCACAATATGACTATAAGTTATACAGAAAAGTTATGCCCCTTGAAATAACTTTTACAGAGTTAGGTCCCCTGAAATATATGAAATTATGATGAAAAATGAAAAATGAAATAATACTGAGTAAGCAGGCGATTTCACACTAACAAAATATCACAGTTGTCAGCTCTGGAATGAAAGGAAGGCGTGTAGAAAATTTCATCTCAATCGGATGGGCCGTTCGCGAACAAATAAAGGCCATACGGACAGAGATACATAAATACATACAGAGATACATACGCACAAGTCTTTTTTATATATAAGATTGCATATATGTCTTGTAGTCAGTGTTATATCTATTGATTATAGCCAGTGTTGTATCTATGGCTTATAGTCAATGTTGTATCATTCGTTTATAGTCAATGTTTTATCTTTCGTTTTAATCGGTTGTGTCTATCGTTTATAGTCAGTGTTGTATCTGTCATTCATAATCAGTATTGTTTTATTGTTTATAGTCTTTATTCGTATCTGCCGTTTATAGACAGTGTTGTATTTGTCTCTTATAATATGTTTTGTATCTATCGTTTATATTTAGTGTTGCATATGTCTTGTAGTCAGTGTGGTATGTATCGTTTTACATTAATGTTGTATCTATCGTTTATACTCATTGTTGTATCTATTATGTATATTTAGTGTTGTAATGATTTCTTATAGCCAATGCTGTATCTATCTGTTCTAGTCACTGTTGTATCAGTCGTTTAAAGTCAACGTTGTCTCTGTCATTTATAGACAGCGGTGTATCTATTGTTTATCGTTAGTGGTATACCTATCTCTTATAGTCAATGGTGTATGTAATGTTTATAGTCAGTGTTGTATCTATCGTTTATATTAAGGGTTGCATATATCGTTTATATTCAGTGTTGTATCAATCGTTTATAGTCAATGTTGTCTCTGTCATTTATAGACAGTGGTGTTTATATTGTTTATAGTCAGTGGTATATCTATCTCTTAAAGTCAACGGTGTATGTATTGTTTATAGTCAGTGTTATATCTATCAGTCTTAGTCAGTGTTGTTTTTATCGTTTATACTCAGTGTTGCATCTATCGTTTATATTCAGTGTTGTATCAATCGTTTATAGTCAATGTTGTCTCTGTCAAGTATAGACAGTGATGTATCTGTCAGGCTTAGTCAGTGTTGTTTTTATCGTTTATTTTCAGTGATGCATCTATCGTTTATACTCAGTGTTGCATCTATCGTTTATATTCAGTGTTGTATCAATCGTTTATAGTCAATGTTGTCTCTGTCAAGTATAGACAGTGGTGTATCTGTCAGGCTTAGTCAGTGTTGTTTTTATCGTTTATACTCAGTGTTGCATCTATCGTTTATATTCAGTGTTGTATCAATTGTTTACAGTCAATGTTGTCTCTGTCATGTATAGACAGTAGTGTATCTATTGTTTATAGTCAGTGTTGTTTTTATCGTTTATATTCAGTGTTGCATCTATCGTTTATAGTCAGTGTTGTGTCTATCGTTTATATTCATTGTTACATTTATCATTTAAACTCAGTGGTATATGTATCGTTTATAAACGTATCGTGATCGTTTATGTGACAACAGAAAGTCACCAGCAAACACAACGCCACAGTAAACAATAAGCAGACAACAACAAACACATCTCAGCTAACATACAACAACAAGCCCGCAACAACAACCACCAAGAAAACAAACATACAACAGCAGAGACATACGTGCGGGCACACAACAGCAAGCATAACTTGGAAACGACAGCAGCAAACGTCAAACAGCCGACAGGTAACTACAAACATACAACAGCAAAAAGCTAACAGCGAACTGAACCAGCAGATATCGATTTCCTGTGGCCATCCACGCCGAGTTGCCAGTTTGCATTTCTCCAGGGGTTTCCATGCAAATTCTACAAATGGCCGTAAGATAGAATAATAAGTGCAGCAAAATCGTCTCTTAACTTATTGATGTCGCTACATCTATTCAAATACGGGCACGTCCTCTTCTTTTCCGTGAATAATGTGTGTATGTTTAGATTAGAGTATATAATTCACTAAATATAATGTCAAGGAAATATGATATAGATCGAGCGCGGCAAGTAGTTTTACGTAGGGTGATCAATCTCTGTTCCAGAAAAATGCCCATCTGGGTATCACCTAGAATAGTATTCTACGGCCGTGACATATTTAAAGTGATACTCTGTGATCGGAAGGCTTGGTGGTGTATTGGTTAACGCGCTTACCTGTTAAGACAGTGGTGTAGGTTCAAAACCTAGAAGGATAGAGGATTATTTTTTCTCATTAGTACGGCTCTGATGGGTCCACCAAGTCTTATAAAAATAGATAAGAGATAATTTTAAACATGTTTTGGGAATTGTCTGGAGAGGGAAGGCGACGAGGGAGAGAGTTGATCACTTCACTTCACATGTGGTGGCGCATACTAAAAGAGAACCTAATGCATCATACAGGAATGCAATGGACCGACCTTTGCCGTGTTTGACTCAGTGATGATTTCTTCCCTCTGAGCTCTGGGTAGTGCCTCAGATATCTAGTCTTCTGATGTAAGGGTGATAATTAGGACGTCCTGTAAGCATTGTGCACATGTTATACATCTCTGGGCATTTGGAAACGATCAAATGTAGGTCTTGAGACCGCTGCACGGGATACAGAGGTGCTGAGTAGCTAGGGTCAGAGGTCAGAGCGCGCTAGACTTCTCTTCATCTCCTTTCAGGGTATTCTGAGCAGACGTTATTACGGTTAATGAAAAGAGGAGCGACCAAAGTCTTCATACTGATGAAGCAGACCGAGGACACAAACTCTGCACTCTATCAACTTGTAAGAGAATTACAGAAATTTCTCCCAGAGTGGCTTGAGTAGCTGAGACTCTACAAGTCCATAATACGTGTAGTGTATGATTTCTATTACATTCTAGAATTTCCACAAGTCATTTGACAGACACCAAGAAAATTGGTATGGTTTGTTAAGTGACTCGCGATGGTTTCCTACCAAAAATATCTTAAATTGGACAATTACAAAGGATGGAGTGACAGACAAAAGAATTATCAACTGTTAACATCAAAGAACGGCCATACTGTAGCATTCTTTGATGGTATCTTCTTCCTCTTTTTGTCCAACCGCTTTTTCGTGAGGCGCCCCAGAGAAGAGATAGGTGTAATTTCCTGTTTTTCTCTTGACTTTTTGCTTGTGCTAATGTCATGTTTGGTTTCTTAAGCGTCTATTATACTCCATCTAGCCATCTCTTCCTGGGTCGTTCTCTTGCCTTGTATCCCCATGTTGTCACACAGCATGCTTTCTCCTTATAGTCCATGCCGTGTGGCGTTGGTGATCATGTCTGTCCACAGCCTTCTGTCTATTGTACTGCCAATCTTCTTATAGCCCATGCCATGTGGTATTGGTGATCATGTCTGTCCACAGCCTTCTGTCTCGTGTACTGCCAATCTTCTTATAGTCCATGCCGTGTGGCGTTGGTGATCATGTCTGTCCACAGCCTTCTGTCTCGTGTACTGCCAATCTTCTTAAAGTCCATGCCGTGTGGCGTAGGTGATCATATCTGTCCACATCCTTCTGTCTATTGTACTGCCAATCTTCTTATAGTCCATGCCGTGTGGCGTCGGTGACCATGGCTGTGCACATCCTTCTGTCTCGTGTACTGCCAATCTTCTTATAGTCCATGCCGTGTGGCGTTGGTGATCATGTCTGCCCATAGCTTCTGTCTCGTGTACTGCCAATCTTCTTATAGTCCATGCCGTGTGGCGTTGGTGATCATGTCTGCCCATAGCTTCTGTCTCGTGTACTGCCAATCTTCTTAAAGTCCATGCCGTGTGGCGTAGGTGATCATATCTGTCCACATCCTTCTGTCTATTGTACTGCCAATCTTCTCATAGTGCATGCCGTGTGGTGTTGGTGATAATGCCTGTCCACAACCTTCTGTCTCGTGTACTGGCAATCTTCTTATAGTCCATGCCGTGTGGCGTTGGTGATCATATCTGTCCACATCCTTCTGTCTATTGTACTGCCAATCTTCTCATAGTGCATGCCGTGTGGCGTTAGTGATAATGTCTGTCCACAGCCTGTCTGGTGTGCTGTCAATCTTCTCTGAGACCTGACCAGACAGTTCTTGAGCTTGCATAAACTGTGTTCAGACATCACGTGGGAGGCAGTAGAAATACAAGAAATCAATCAACAAAAAACCAGAATTAGAATCGGAAAGCTCTACAGAATCCCCAGTGACGAAATGAACGTTGCGGCCACGGATCTTCTATCATCTGCAGCTGTCAGTACCTAGGCATTCGTCATCACCCCAGCCCACGACATTCCGAAGATGACAAGTATAGGACCCAGTTACGTGCCTCCAGTCGCACTGGGCACACGGAGCCAGGCCCATATTTCTATAGGTCACCTTTACTTCCCCAGACATTTCCCGGCACCATGTTAATCTGGGTCGACTAGGGAGACAAGCCAACATTTTAAATTTGGAAACCGTAATGCTGCGGATTTAACCCAAGACCCGCATTGTGTCAGGCTAGCGTCTAGACACCACGCTACCGCTACTCCCGTTGTCACTATACTTCTACAGAAATACAGGCCCCTACACTTCTTCTCCATTTGATTACTCCTAGTCCAGCATTCGCACCCATACAAGCCAGACCCCGCGTATCATCCTGTCAGTCCCTCCGATCTTCAACAATTAGGGGGAAAAAACAAAAACTTTCACCTCGTTGAACCTACTAAATAAAGTTCAATTCAATTCAAAACGGGACTCTTTGGAATCGTGTGTATGGTGCAGGAGAGCGGGCAGACCATCACGGCCTGGGGAGAATGGTGCTACGGGGAGTGACCAGAGGAACTAGCCGACATTCAACATTCCGAAAAACAACCAGATGGACATACACTCAGACTGCTGCCGGTACCATCAGTATTGGGACTCTTCGCTGGCTGTTGCAGATGAGGACGGAGTACGTACGGGAATGTCCCAAGTGCTGTGATGCCGGTTCTTGACCCAACTCAACTCAACTCAACTCAACTCAACTCACCTAAACTCAACCTGCTTCTTCATTCTTGGTTATAATTGTTGTGGCTTCATCTTCTCGTTGTCCTTTGCAGTTGAAACATTTTCCTCTTACACATGCCTGGCAGAGCTCTCCTTTGCTGTTGTCATTCTTTCTTTCCTTCGCCCACGATATTTTTAATGCTTAATCCTTTGCTATGGGCGATTCCTCATATTTTTTTTCATCCAGCGGGTTTGCATAACTGCAGCTGTCAATCAGTTGATTCCGACGAGCTCATAAAGTCACCCACACCGAGCTGACACAGGTGACTCACCTGCCCGCCAGCGTGAGCACATCTGGTGCTCGAGGCATCCTAGCGTGGCAGCAGCCACATTCTTGGAACGTGTGTCACTTCCCGAAGTATTCACTGCAGTGCAAGGCTGGCTGGCTTACACGCCAACCTCCCATGATGTGCTACGCGAGTTCGGTTCCAATCTAGACGACCTGTCTACCAAGGTATATCGGATTAAAGTACACTGTTAGCTTATTCTGTCGTCCACAATCAATCCTTACATATCATCCCCGACTAACACTCACACAAATCCAAAATCAGTCCATATACCAATCCACAATAAATGCTTCAAACGATCTACAAATCAGTCCTTCTTCAATTCCACAATCAATGCCCACCCTCCAATCCACAATCAGTCCTTTCATAGATCTACAATTCACACTTTCATCGATATCCAATCAGTCCTTTCAATGATTCACAATTAATACTTCCACCGCTTTACAATCATTCCTTTCACCAATCCTCAAACAGTTATACCATCAATCAACAATCAATCTTTCCACCTATTCATTATCAATCCTTTCAACGATGTACAATAAACTATTCCACCATTTCTCAATCAATTCTTGCAACAATCAGCAATATATCTTTCCATAAATGTTCAAGCAAACGTTACATCTATTCACAATCCATCCTTTTACAAATCTACAAAAACAAAAACAAATCCTTTGATCAATCCACAAGTAATCCTCCTCGAATGCACAATCATTTCTTTTACCACTCCACAAACCACATTTCAATCAATCAATCATTTCATCCACTGCACAAAAAGTAAATTGCATATCCTTTACAGCACGGTGCAGTCAACCCCAGCATTGTGGTGCTGTTTACAGTTTACTAAGCAACGTAACGCTCAGTAGCCCCACGGCACTGACTATTTGAAGTTTGCCATGCTTTCTAAACGACCGACGCTCATACCATCGAAACCAATGCAAGACAGTCTGCTTCCGGGTTGTCGGCAGCTGATATCGAACCCCGGAGGCTGTATGTCGGGAAAACGCGTTCACTACCCCTAGGCCATAGCACCGGTTGTCCACTATACAATGGCTAATAATCACATCCTTCAAGAAATCAATCAACTGATCGATCTGTCAAACAACCAATTGACCCATCTATCAAGGAATCAACCAACAAATCGATCTGTCAAACAACCAATTGACCCATCATTCAAGGAATCAATAACCGATCGATCTGTCGAACAACCAATTGACCCATCATTCAAGGAATCAATAACCGATCGATCTGTCGAACAACCAATTGACCCATCATTCAAGGAATCAATAACCGATCGATCTGTCCAACAACCAATTGACCCATAATTCAAGGAATCAATAACCGATCGATCTGTCGAACAACCAGTTGACATATCTATCAAGGAATCAACCGATCGATCTTTCGAACAACCAGTTGACATATCTATCAAGGAATCAATAACCGATCGATGTATCAAATAACCAATTGACCCATTCATCAAGGAATCAATAACCAATCGATCTGTCAACAACCAATTGACTAATCCTTCAAGGAACTAGACAGCCGATCGATTTGCCAAATAACCATTTGACCTATATATCAAGGAATCAATACCCGATCGATGTATCAAACAACCAATTGACCCATTCATCAAGGAATCAATAACCGATCGATCTGTAAAACAACCAATGGACCCATCAGCCATGTAGAGAAACAATCAACAATACGACCCATCCGCCATGTAGTGAAACAATCAACAATACGACCCATCCGCCATGTAGTGAAACAATCAACAATCTGTATTTGCCAGTTCCTACTCTATTATTCATCTCTAGGTGGTCACCATAGCTGAATAGGTAAAAGCGCTGGCTCTTAAATTTCCGGTGTGCTGATGCCGAAATAGCCGGTTCAACCCGTACACCGATCACCTGGACTAAAATGTTAACTTCTCATATCTGACCTGGGGACGTAAATTACGAGTACCTCAGAAGTCGGAGGCGGTTCGCCTGATGGTGAGTGACTCTGGTAAGAGGGGAAGCTAATCCACACGCTACAACCAGTCCAGTGCACTAGAAGTATTGGCACGTGTATGGACTACGAGCGAGTCCAAACTGAGCGAACGAAGCAAAACTCATCTCTATGTCACGTCTGCAAAGAAGCAGACGAGATACAAATTGCTGACATGAATAAAAGGTTAATGCATGCAAGACAAACACCCATACACCATGCACGGCCGCGCCAGACGCCATTCAATGCAAATTTCCAGCTTGATATAAGCAACGAGGGCATCATTTCTAATCTATCTTGACGATCTCGGATCAGTCGTGTCGCCGAATCTCTCGTCCACCCGGCTGTGATCGATAAGTATTAGCACTGTGTCAAATATGTAAAGATCATTACCCTCTTTGGAAACAATCATCTTTACATTATTATCCTATGTGTGACTGACTCGATCACGGGATTATTAAGGGCAGTGGAAGCTAATATAACTTCTCCTCGGAGGTTGAACGGGTTAAGGGATAATGGTAGATTGGAATGGACTCAAATATGTTCAGTTCGTCGGGGTGGTGGCGATATAGAACACCTGGCCACTGATGTGTCTACACGCACGGGTGTGACGGAGGTGCTGGCGTGTTCTAGTGACCTCAAAAGTTATGCTGGTGGTAGCTTTGCTGCTGGCAGGGTCTGCCATGTTGATCCCAAGAGCTACGCGGGCGACAGCAGAGCTGTTGGTAGGTTCTCCTATATTGGACACTGCACGGGGTAGGGCCAGAGGAGGTGAGACACACACCTGCCGTCTGTAGGTAGACTAGGAGCTGTGGTCGGGTAGTGTTTAGACACCAAGCTGTCGTCTCTATTGTCAAGTGATAGCGACCAGAGGAAGTGAGACACACACCTGCTGCCTGTAGGCAGACTAGGGGCTGCGGTCAGGTAGTGGTTAGACCCCCAGATGTCGGCTCTATGGTCGAGGGACAGGGTCCAGAGGTGTGAGACACACACCTGCTGCCTGTAGGTAGACTAGGAGCCGCGGTCAGGTAGTGGCTAGACCCCCAGATGTCGGCTCTATGGTCGAGGGACAGGGTCCAGAAGTGTGAGACACACACCTGCTGCCTGTAGGTAGACTAGGAGCCGCGGTCAGGTAGTGGCTAAACCCCCAGATGTCGGCTCTATGGTCGAGGGACAGGGTCCAGAAGTGTGAGACACACACCTGCTGCCTGTAGGTAGACTCGGTCAGGTAGTAGCTAGAGGCCCAGATGTCAGGTCTATGGTCGAGGGACAGGGTCCAGAAGTGTGAGACACACACCTGCTGCCTGTAGGTAGACTCGGTCAGGTAGTGGCTAGAGGCCCAGCTGTCAGGTCTATGGTCGAGGGACAGGGTCCAGAAGTGTGAGACACACACCTGCTGCCTGTAGGTAGACTCGGTCAGGTAGTGGCTAGAGGCCCAGCTGTCAGGTCTATGGTCGAGGGACAGGGTCCAGAAGTGTGAGACACACACCTGCTGCCTGTAGGTAGACTCGGTCAGGTAGTGGCTAGAGGCCCAGCTGTCAGGTCTATGGTCGAGGGACAGGGTCCAGAAGTGTGAGACACACACCTGCTGCCTGTAGGTAGACTCGGCCAGGTAGTAGCTAGAGGCCCAGCTGTCAGGTCTATGGTCGAGGGACAGGGTCCAGAAGTGTGAGACACACACCTGCTGCCTGTAGGTAGACTCGGTCAGGTAGTGGCTAGAGGCCCAGCTGTCAGGTCTATGGTCGAGGGACAGGGTCCAGAAGTGTGAGACACACACCTGCTGCCTGTAGGTAGACTCGGTCAGGTAGTGGCTAGAGGCCCAGCTGTCAGGTCTATGGTCGAGGGACAGGGTCCAGAAGTGTGAGACACACACCTGCTGCCTGTAGGTAGACTAGGAGCCGCGGTCAGGTAGTGGCTAGACCCCCAGATGTCGGCTCTATGGTCGAGGGACAGGGTCCAGAAGTGTGAGACACACACCTGCTGCCTGTAGGTAGACTCGGTCAGGTAGTGGCTAGAGGCCCAGCTGTCAACTCGGTGGCAATGGGTTCTTTCTGCATCGTGGACGGATTGGAATTCTTAAAGATTGACCTCTACTCCAAGGTCGTCACAGGCTAAAATGGGTACCAGGACTTGTCTTGGGAAGGTAAGGTGAGCGGCGAGATACTGACCCAATCTCCCACCAGGTGCCAATTGGTCTACATAAATATGGCTTTAGCATTAAATACTCAATGCGTCTTTAGACGTGAAAAATGGGTTCTTTACTGTTGGCTTACTTGTAGGTAGATTCTATTCTCCACGTTAAAAGAGGGAGCACTAAACCACGTGACAGGATATCTATACTCCCCAGGGTAGAAGAGGGAGCACTAAACCACGTGACAGGATATCTATACTCCCTAGGGTAGAAGAGGGAGCTCTAAACCACATGATAGGATACTTCTACTCCCCAGGGTAGAAGAGGAAAGACTAAATAATACGATAGGATACCTCTACATACCAGAGTAGAGGAGGAAAAACCAAACATGAAAGGATACCCCCATACCTTAGTGTAGACTAAACAATATGGGATTATACTTCTACACCCCAGGGTAGAAGAGGAAAGACTAAATGATATGGAAGGATACCTCTACTCTCCACGGTAGAAGAAGAGAGACTAAACAATATGGGAGGATACCTCTACACCCCACGGTAGAAGAGGAAAGACTAAACAGTATGGAACGATACCTTTACAACCCATGTAGAAGAGGAAAGTCTAAACAATATTATAGGAGACTTCTACTCCCCAGGGTAGAAGAGGAAAGACTAAATAATGCGGTAGGATACCTCTACATACCAGAGTAGACGAGGGAAAACTAAACATGATACGATACCCCCATACCCCAGTGTAGACTAACCAATATAGGAAGATACTTCTGCACCCCAGGGTAGAAGAGGAAAGACTAAACAATATGGGAGGATACCTTTACAACCCATTGTAAAAGAGGGAAGACTAAACAATATGGGAAGATATCTCTACTCCCCTAGGTAGAAGAGGAAAGACAAAACAATATGGGAGGATACCTTTACAACCCATTGTAAAAGAGGGAAGACTAAACAATATGGGAAGATATCTCTACTCCCCTAGGTAGAAGAGGAAAGACTAAACAATACGGGAGGATACCTGTACTCTCCAGGATAGAAGAGGAAAGACTAAACAATATGGAAGGATACCTTTACAACCCAGGTAGAAGAGGAAAGACTAAACAATATTGTAGGGTACCTCTACTCCCAAGGGTAGAAGAGGAAAAATTAAACATGATACGATACCTCCATACCTCAGTGTAGACTAAACAATATGGGAGGATACTTCTACACCCCAGGGTAGAAGAGGAAAGACTAAATACTATGTGAGAACACCTCTACTCTCCAGGGTAGAAGGGGAAAGACTAAACAATATGGAAAATAACCTTTACAACCCAGGGTAGAAGAGGAAAGACTAAATAATATGTAAGAACACCTGTACTTTCCAGGGTAGAAGAGGAAAGACTAAATAATATGTGAGAATACCTGTACTCTCCAGTGTAGAAGAGGAAAGACTAAATAATATGTGAGAACACCTGTACTCTCCAGGGTAGAAGAGGAAAGACTAAATAATATGTGAGAATACCCGTACTTTCCAGGGTAGAAGATTAAAGACTAAATAATATGTGAGAACACCTGTACTCTCCAGGGTAGAAGAGGAAAGACTAAACAATATGTGAGAATACCTGTACTCTCCAGGGTAGAAGAGGAAAGACTAAATAATATGTGAGAATACCTGTACTCTCCAGGGTAGAAGAGGAAAGACTAAACAATATGGGAGGTTACCTCTACTCCCCTGGTAGAAGAGGAATGACTAAACAATATGGGAGGTTACCTCTACTCCCCTGGGTAGAAGAGGGATGACTAAACACTCTTCCAAGCTATCTCCTCACTTGGGATAGAAGGGAAGGAATCATGACTGTATATGACGAGGACAGGAAGAATTCTTGTATGTAGACTGTACAGTTGGCCCAGCCTGTTAGCACATTTCTTTCCTACAGGCAAGGCGATGATGTCTCTTGAAGTAATCAGTCCAATGTTGATTGATGTCACCATACATGATAGCTCGTTCTCAAGTTTCCTGTCTAGTTCTGTTTGAGATAATCAATATATAATCATGATTTAACTCACTGCGTATCAAGTTACACACAAGGCGGTTTATGTTTCACTCTAAGGGAAACAACTGTGTAACACTTGTGTGCTGTCAGTGAATACCACAGTTGTCTCTCTTGGCTAATGAATAATGTGAATCCCAAATCAACCAAATAAATCAATGTGAATCTCGTTCCAGTATTTCCTGTCACTGACTACATTACCCACCAAGTGCTGACTGTCTGTGAAAAGATGGGTCTAGCACCACCTGCTCTATGCGCTTTAGTGCGTTGTAAAAGGGTTCTTTACGTTTACTTTACTTATTTCTGCCTCACCTACAGGTTTCATGACGTGAATAGAGATCCTGTGGTAAACTTGTTAAAACCCAAATATACAACAGGATTCATGTCGTGGAAAGGGTCTGTTTGACTGGCTTCTTGCCTGTACATCAGATATTTTTGAACATGCATATGCTCATTGGACTCTTTCTACACACATGCAACACGTTAGAGCAAGATAAAGGATATTTCTTTTGTCTGTATATGTGGGTGTGTGTCTGTCTGTTACTGAATGTGTGAGTGTGTTTGTCTGTTTGTCATTGTCTGTGTGAGTGTGTGTGTCTATCTTTGTAAGTGTGTGTGCTTCTGCCTGCCTGCCTGCCTGCTTGCCTGCCTGCCTGCCTGCTTGCCTGCCTGCCTGCCTGCCTGTCTGTCTGTCTGCCTGTCTGTCTGTCTGTCTGTCTGTCTGTCTGTCTGTCTGTCTGTCTGTCTGTCTGTCTGTCTGTCTGTCTGTCTCTCTGTCTGTCTCTCTGTCTGTCTGTCTGTCTGTCTGTCTGTCTGTCTGTCTGTCTGTCTGTCTGTCTGTCTGTCTGTCTGTCTGTCTGTCTGTCTCTCTGTCTGTCTCTCTGTCTGTCTGTCTGTCTGTCTGTCTGTCTGTCTGTCTGTCTGTCTGTCTGCAACTTTGGCGGGATCGAATTTGTAGGTCAGGTCAATTTCAAATGTCCATAAAATTGCGGATTGGAACGTATGACCGCCGGGCCGACAGGCTAGTGTCTAGTCAGTGCCCCACACTCTATGTTGTCTAGTCACTAGGCCACCACAGTGACGTCGCTGTATGTTGTCTAGTCACTAGGCCACCACAGCGCCCGACGCTATATGTTGTCTAGTCACTAGGCCACCACAGCGCCCGACGCTGAATGTTGTCTAGTCACTAGGCCACCACAGCGCCCGACGCTGAATGTTGTCTAGTCACTAGGCCACCACAGCGCCCGACGCTGAATGTTGTCTAGTCACTAGGCCACCACAGCGCCCGACGCTGACTGTTGTCTAGTCACTAGGCCACCACAGCGCCCGACGCTATATGTTGTCTAGTCACTAGGCCACCACAGCGCCCCACGCTATATGTTGTCTAGTCACTAGGCCACCACAGCGCCCCACGCTATATGTTGTCTAGTCACTAGGCCACCACAGTGACGTCGCTGAATGTTGTCTAGTCACTAGGCCACCACAGCGCCCCACGCTGTATGTTGTCTAGTCACTAGGCCACCACAGCGCCCCACGCTATATGTTGTCTAGTCACTAGGCCACCACAGCGCCCGACGCTGAATGTTGTCTAGTCACTAAGCCACCACAGCGCCCGACGCTGAACGTTGTCTAGTCACTAGGCCACCACAGCGCCCCACGCTATATGTTGTCTAGTCACTAGGCCACCACAGCGCCCGACGCTGTATGTTGTCTAGTCACTAGGCCACCACAGCGCCCGACGCTGAATGTTGTCTAGTCACTAGGCCACCACGGCGCCCGACGCTATATGTTGTCTAGTCACTAGGCCACCACAGCGCCTCACGCTGTATGTTGTCTAGTCACTAGGCCACTACAGCGCCCGACGCTGAATGTTGTCTAGTCACTAGGCCACCACAGCGCCCCACGCTGTATGTTGTCTAGTCACTAGGCCACCACAGCGCCCCACGCTGTATGTTGTCTAGTCACCAGGCCACCACAGCGCCCGACGCTGAATGTTGTCTAGTCACTAGGCCACCACAGCGCCCCACGCTGAATGTTGTCTAGTCACTAGGCCACCACAGCGCCCGACGCTGAATGTTGTCTAGTCACTAGGCCACCACAGCGCCCAACGCTGAATGTTGTCTAGTCACTAGGCCACCACAGCGCCCGACGCTGAATGTTGTCTAGTCACTAGGCCACCACAGCGCCCCACGCTGAATGTTGTCTAGTCACTAGGCCACCACAGCGCCCCACGCTGAATGTTGTCTAGTCACTAGGCCACCACAGCACCCCACGCTGAATTTTGTCTAGTCACTAGGCCACCACAGCGCCCGAAGCTGAATGTTGTCTAGTCACTAGGCCACCACCGCGCCCCACGCTGAATGTTGTCTAGTCACTAGGACACCACAGCTCCCCACGCTATACGTTGTCTAGTCACTAGGCCACCACAGCTCCCCACGCTATATGTTGTCTAGTCACTAGGCCACCACAGTGCCCCACGCTATATGTTGTCTAGTCACTAGGCCACCACAGGGCCCCACGCTGAATGTTGTCTAGTCACTAGGACACCACAGCGCCCCACGCTATATGTTGTCTAGTCACTAGGCCACCACAGCGCCCGACGCTGAATGTTGTATAGTCACTACCCCACCGCAGCGCCCCAACCTGTATGATGTCTAATCATTACCCGACCGCAGCGCCCCACGCTGCATGCTGTCTAGTCATTACGCCGCCACAGAGCCCCCAACATGTATGTTGTCTAGTCACTACCCCACCACAGCGCTCCACTGTATGCTGTCTAGTCACTACCCCACCGCAGCGCCCCACGATACATGCTGTCTAGTCACTACCCCACCGCAGCGCCCCACGATACATGCTGTCTAGTCACTACCCCACCGCAGCGCCCCACGATACATGCTGTCTAGTCACTACCCCACCGCAGCGCCCCACGCTGTATGCTGTCTAGTCACTACACCACCGCAGCGCCCCACGATACATGCTGTCTAGTCACTACACCACCGAAGCGCCCCACGATGCATGCTGTCTAGTCACCAGGCCACCGCAGCGCCCCACGATACATGCTGTCTAGTCACTACACCACCGCAGCGCCCCACGATGCATGCTGTCTAGTCACCAGGCCACCGCAGCGCCCCACGATACATGCTGTCTAGTCACTACACCACCGCAGCGCCCCACGATGCATGCTGTCTAGTCACTACCCCACCGCAGCGCCCCACGCTGTATGCTGTCTAGTCACTACACCACCGCAGCGCCCCACGATACATGCTGTCTAGTCACTACACCACCGCAGCGCCCCACGATGCATGCTGTCTAGTCACCAGGCCACCGCAGCGCCCCACGATACATGCTGTCTAGTCACTACACCACCGCAGCGCCCCACGATGCATGCTGTCTAGTCACCAGGCCAACGCAGCGCCCCACGATACATGCTGTCTAGTCACTACACCACCGCAGCGCCCCACGATGCATGCTGTCTAGTCACCAGGCCAACGCAGCGCCCCACGATACATGCTGTCTAGTCACTACACCACCGCAGCGCCCCACGATGCATGCTGTCTAGTCACCAGGCCACCGCAGTGCCTTACGCTGTAAGTAACTAAACAACCAATAGAAGAACTTCCCTGATAAAGTAACCAAAGAGAAAAGCCACCACAAGATGTAAGCGAGCAATCTGGAAGGCGAGTGAGACGCCACTCAACAAGAAACAATCTTCACATCCACCAACATCATACAGTCAGCTGCATGTCCTCTACAGCATGTCGCAATCAACCCCAGCATTATTTCTCTGTCCGTGATTTACTAGGCAGCTTTACGTTCAGTAATTTGTCATTGCTTTCTAAAAGGCCGACTCTCATACCATCGAAATCAACGTAATGCTGTTTGATTCTAAATCCTCGGCATCTGATTTCGTTGCCTCGACTCGGTGAATAGTGCAACGCGCTCACTACACCTAAACCACACCGTGGAATATCATAGTCTTCTTGAACACGTGATCTTGTTTGTTTATTTATTTGTTTGCTTGCATTCACTCAGTTTGAACTCAAACGTAGTCCACACATGTGCTTTTACCTCTTGTAGTTGCCACTACTAGGAAATGGACTCGACTGTTTACCCGTGGATTAGCTTTCCCTATTACCCAGTGTCCCTCGCCATCAGGCGAACTCACTCCGACTTCAGAGGTACGTGTAGTTTACGTCCCTGTTCAAGGACGAGAGGTCAATATTTTAGTCCAGATGACCAGTGCAGAGGTTGAAGCGGCCTCCTCGTCATCAACACACCGGAAGTTTAAGAGCGTGCGCTCTTATCAAATCTGCCACGCTGACCTCCTTTAAAATGTGATGCTTTCAATCATGCCTCTCAGACAGAAATAGACAGTCCAAAGTCCACAAGAACAGCTATTCAGTGGAATTTAATTTCGCTGTCATCTTTCTGTGAGTGCAAATTCATTTTTAGATTTCTCGCGTGGCAGATTCTGAAGCCGAGAAGTGGCTCTCAACTCTTTCACACACTGATTCATGCGGGCGGCTTTAGTGATATCGACAACTGAATTCTGTACTGTGCAGTTCTAGTCGATGAGGAATGCATTCGCAGGTACTGACTTGCACTTATAGTCGGGGAAAACATGTGTGGAGATACGAGGACACACTATGTGTGGAGATACGAGGATACACTATGTGTGTAGATACGAGGATACACTAGGTGTGGAGATACGAGGATACAATATGTGTGGAGATACGAGGATTCAATATGTGTGGAGATACGAGGATTCAATATGTGTGGAGACACGAGGATTCAATATGTGTGGAGATACGAGGATTCAATATGTGTGGAGATACGAGGATACACGATGTGTAGAGATACGAGGATACACTATGTGTGGAGATACGAGGATACACTATGTGTGGAGATACGAGGATACAATATGTGTGGAGATACGAGGATACACTATGTGTGAAGATACGAGGATACAATATGTGTGGAGATACGAGGATACACTATGTGTGGAGATACGAGGACACACTTTGTATGGAGATATGATGATACACTATGTGTTGCGTGGAGATACGAGGACACACTATGTGTTGAGATACGAGGATACACTATGCAAATTATAAATTGGATGCTTAAGACACAGTGGGTTTCGAACCTGTTAATTTTATCTGCCTGCAGTGCGGTTGCTGAACGAACAAGCATACTTCGATACATGGCCAACTAGACACCTTAAAACATTTATCATCAGTAAACGGGTCCGTCACTGACCTGAACGGACAACAACAGAATGCGGACATCGTTCTGTCTTCTCTTTCATCCTTTATTCCACCATTGGGGCATAGTCTTTAGGTAACTGACATCAAGTCGTCCTATCGTTAGCTATCCCAAGCATCTCTGTACATACGCGCATCTCATTGCGACACAACAAATCCTGTATACACACATCTTTTCATCACTACACACATTTTCCCCTTCATACACACATCTCGCATAACAATTTTTCTCTTATGTACACTAAATCTCTCCCACGCTACACAAAATCTCCACCTCGCTACACAAGGTTTTCCGCTCGCGACAAAAATCCCTCCGTTGCTACACAAACTCTCCCCCTCGCTACACAAAAAATCTCCCCTCTCGTTGCACAAATCTCCCCTTAGCTAACCGGGACACCCCCCCCCCCCTTGCACTACACACATCTCCCCCTTGCTACACAAAATCTCCCTCTGAATACACAAAATCTCCCCCGTGCCACAATTTCCCAGCGACAGACAATCTCCCTGTCACAGAGGCGACAGTTGACAAATAACAAAAGTCTCGGTGCCATCCACTACCATCAGCCCCGTGCACCAACGTACCATAGCCTGTCGTACATCATGCATTATTTGTTGTCTCTACCCTCAATATTCCCGCCGCTGGTGTCTGGTAACGCCCACTCGACAACTGGATCTTTAACCTCTGACCCCTGTTTGTTATGATGACCTATCACGTATATCCCCTACCGCAATATCTGCCACATGATGACCTCTGCCATGAACCATTCTATTTGCATATTCAAATACGAAGACATGTGAACTTATTCTGAAATTCTCTTTTATCAAAAGGATGGGCTCTGAAAGGCAAGCCACTTCGACATATTAAACGGCTGTAACACTTGGTTTGCCGTCTTCTTGGCCTAGAGGTTAGCGACTTTTCTCCGTAATCTCGTATACTTTCGAAGGTAACGTGACGACGGTGAGAATCAGCAGTGATTTGAATAGTGTCGGTAACTTACGGGGTATGTGAGCCGGCCGCTCAAAAAGCAATGGCAAACTACTGAGCGTAATCTTGCCAAGAAATCAACAATCAGCTGAAAGATGCTGATGTTTACAGCAATGTCCTGTAAAGGATACGCAAAAAAAAAAAAAAAAAACACACACACACTTGGTTTATACTTGGTTTATATTAAGTTTATACCTGGCTTATACTTAGCTGATACTTTCTTGGTTTATAATTGGTTTATACTTACTTGGTTTATAATTAGTTTATCCATCCATCCATCATGTACCATGCCAATAAGCGTGGGCGGTCATGTTTTCCCATCTCACTCGATCACCAGAGTCGTGGATCAGCTCCGTGTTTATGTCTCGACCGTGCCACGTGGCCAAGGCATCCAGGTATTTACTTCTAGGTCTTCCCCTTGGTCTCTTCCCTTCGATCTTGCCAGTTGTCACCAAGTTCTTCAATTCATTTCTTCTCATAACGTGCCAAAAAATGTTAGTTGTCTATGTCTAATGACTTTAATCAGTTTACGATCTTCATTTGTTTCTTGAAGGACTTATTCATTCGTTTTTCCGTCTGTCCATGGTATTCTTTACATTTTCCTCAGAAACCACATTTCCACAGCCATCAGCTGTTTTTCACTTGTCTGCTCATTGTCCACGCTTCACATCCATACAAAAGTACAGGTTCTATGTAGTACTTCAACACTCTTTTTCTTGTTTCGATTGATATCTTTTTATTGGTCAGTATGTTTTTCATCTTGCAAAATTCTACCTACCCAATGGCAATTCTTGTCCTAATTTCTTCAAGGCATCGCCCATCAGATGGTATGACTGTTCCGAGATAATTGTACCGAATCACTTGTTTAAGAATATGCCCATTTACTTGTATATTACATTGTGGTATTTCCTTCCTCCCAGCGACGACCATAATCTGTGTCTTTTTACAATTTAATTCTAACCCTAGTTCACTGTGTGTAACAACCTCATCTACTAAATGTTGCAGGTCCTGTTCATTGTCTGCAGTCAAGACTGTATCATCTGCATTGGTTTATAATTGGTTTATACGTGGTTTATAATGGATTTATACTTGGTTAATACTTCGTTTATACTTGGTTTATTCTTACTTGGTTTATACTTGGTTTAGAGGGCGCGTTGTTGTACCAGTTAGGACGATACTCTAACAATGGCAAGAGTGCAGGTGGACAAGGTTTCAATGCTAGCGCTAATCTTTCTCTTTGGGAGCTGATATTACCTGAACTGAGATGAGCTGAGCTGAGCTGAGCTGAGCTGAGTTGAGATGAGCTGAGTTGAGATGAGCTGAGTTGACCGACATCACAGCACTCGGGACATTCTTTTATTCAACAGCTAGCGAAGAGACCCAATGCTTATGGTACCAATAGCAGTCTGATTATGCGTCCGTCTGGCCTTTCCTCTGAGTCCTGAGTGTCGGTCAGTGCACCAATCTCTCCAGGCCGTGATTACCTATCAGTTCTTCCGCACTATAACGCGATTCCCAAGGGTCCCGACCACATCTGCCTTATCATCCCCCAAGACCCCATCGAGCGGTGCAGACCCAGCCATTCTGTCCGCCTCCTCGTTTCCCACCACACCAGCATGTCCTGGGGGAAAAATCTTACAGATACTTTCTATTTCTTTTATTGCTGAATGGAAGCCTTCCACCCATCATACGTTGTGAGTCGGTTACAGTCACCACACGCTTGTGCTGTCTGGGGTGCGGGGGTGGGGGAGGTGGGGGTTTGCTTGCTTGTGTTAGCTAGCTGTGATCTCCAACGCGAAGTCCTGTATATCGGATAAAGGCATCCTGTTGTCCAACCTCAGTGTGATGTCATACCGGACTGAGGTTTGCGTGAGTATCCGTTGTCCCGTGTCTGGCTTATTGGTGAGCAGACTGGTGGATTCCTCGCCGTACAGGCAGACACTCTCCGACTTCGGAGGAAAAGGTGGGGGTTTAAAACTGGACCACCTATTTCTCTGTGCGCTCAGGGCTACAAGAATGTGATGGTTCTACTGTACACTTGAATAGCCACAGCAGGTTCCTGATGCATGATCTATTTTAGTCTTCGCCAATACTTGGTTCAGATTCAACATCTCTGCAATTGTGGCATTCGCACACAGGCATAGACCCTTGCTCAACGGCCATCGACGAGCCCCCCCCCCCTCTCCCTCATGCAGATAGTTTCAATGGCAGTTTGATTACAAGTCCACCTACATTATTTTATACGAGTTGAGTGTCATCCAGACCCTCGACTCACTATACTCTCGGAAAGGTTAACCCGGTGAACAAATGCCTGCAGAAGTCGGATGTGTCGGCTTATCGGCGCAAGAACGCAGGTCTGCTGTAAACAGGCACAACGCAATCACGTCCGAAAAAACTCTCCGGATGAACGCAGAGGAAGAAGAAGGAGAAGATTCACTCCATCCGTCTCCTAGTGTCCTCACTAAGTCACCTCACTGTGAGATGACGAAATATGACCGCTACGCTTATCGGCATGGCACATGAAGACAGTGAGAAAGAGTCGAAGACACTGGAAATGAGCTACATCATGAAAAACGGATATACAACTGATTAATTGCCAAGGAATGATAAATCGTCTTACTCAAACTTAAAATAAATGCCATGGGTTTATAAATCAAACTATAGATACAATATCGATACAGTAGTTTCCCATGTGCAAATCCCTTTAGTTTGATATATAATACAACATGTCTGCGGGATGCAGAGGTGTTTCCAAGGCACCAGGGCCGGGTTACATACTGGCCAAGACCTATTGACGCGTCCTCGTCGAGCGTCCTGGGCAACTGGTCCTTTCGGGGTCCTGGCTAAAGTCAGTAGGATCGCCGATTCCTCCGAAGTCGGAGAGTGTTTGCCTGTAAGGCGAGGAACCACCAGTCTGCACACCAATAAGCCAGACATGGGACAACGGATACTCACGCAAAACTCAGGTCCTGTATGACATCACACTGATGTTGGACAACAGGATGCCTTCATCCGACATACAGGACTTCGCGTTGGAGCTCAAGCCAACGAACACAAGCAAGCAAGCAAGCAACAACATGTCTGCTACCATATTTTAAGTCATAATTGTGACACACCCATACTTCCTATTTTCCGCCATCCATTTGTATTTGATACTGAATCTGTTAAACACAATACATCAACTTTAGTGGATCTCCGTGGCGAAGTGGCCAAGTCGTCTGCCTCACACTCCGAAGGTTGTGGGTTCGATTCCGGGCTGAGTCTTTCGGTTCACGGGTGCATTTTTCTAGGAGACTCCTGGGGGTCGTCTCTGAAGCAACGGAGTTGGTGCTTTGTGCGACGCTTTCGTCAGGCCGCCCTGCGGAAAAAGATCGAGCTGTATGGGATAAAACCTGGTGCAATGAAGTCGATCCTCTTGACTATTTTTTAAAGACATCAACTTTCCGACAAGTGTTTTGTGGCTTGTCTTCTATTTGCATGTCCCTGCTGTACAACCAGGTAGTGACATGATCAAGAACCTGCAAGAAGTAGAGGTATGATTGCCCAGAATAAAGTTTACAAAAGTTACAAACATGTGAAGATAAGTGGTATAATGTTACAGAGACGAAAAGCCAGACTGAAGTATTGAGATGTGCATGTGTTGCTAATTCGCTTATTAAGATCATGTAAGTTACTTGCATATCCTTTACAAGAAGTCACAGTCACCCCATCAATGCTGGCTGTTGGAGATTTCTTAGCAAGTTTACCTTCAGTAGTTTACTTTTGCTTTCTGAACAACCGGCATTCATACTTTTGTATGGGAAACCAACACAAGGGGTTCTGCTTGAAAATCACCCGCAGCTGTGTTTCGAACGCTGTATGCGGAAATGGGAATTGCATTCGTTACTCCTTCGCCACAGAGGCGGCTCTTTAATTAGTACTGTTTGGTGCTCAAAGAAGTAGGGGACAGAAGTAGGGGACAGAAGTAGGGGACAGTAGAAGGGGACAGAAGTAGGGGACAGAAGTAGGGCACAGTAGTAGGGGACAGTAGTAGGGGACAGTAGTAGGGGACAGAAGTAGGGGACAGTAGTAGGGGACAGAAGTAGGGGACAGAAGTAGGGGACAGTAGTAGGGGACAGAAGTAGGGGACAGAAGTAGGGGACAGTAGTAGGGGACAGAAGTAGGGGACAGTAGTAGGGGACAGAAGTAGGGGACAGAAGTAGGGGACAGTAGTAGGGGACAGAAGTAGGGGACAATAGTAGGGGACAGAAGTAGGGGACAGTAGTAGGGAACAGAAGTAGGGGACAGAAGTAAGGGACAGAAGGAGGGACAAGAGGACGCCGTAGAAAAAAAAAAATTAAAACCTTTAATTACCGACCAGGATTCGAACCAGTCACCTCCAAATGACGACAGCGCCTCGCTGCAGGAACAAGTGTGCTTAGAGACACAACCAACCAGACACCGCAAGTATCATTATGATCGCCGTTGTAGTTCATTACATTATGTCACTCAAGTGTAATCATACAAATGGAGCTGAGAGCGGAATGTACGAGCCATCATACTGAACTCGATGGGCAATAACTGTTGTTTTCAGTGGTTCTAAAATTGTCCAGCATGCCACAACTTGCGAGATCCAGTCGAATGGTGGGACTATTCAAAGACAATAAAAAAATGTCTATATTATTACCACAATAATGCAGTAGCATGTAAAATGTTCTGACAACTGGAAAGATAAATAGAAAGAGAGACACAGAATTACAGCCAGATAATAATCTTGACAGCCTTTTGTCGTGCCACGGAAAGGAGTCAGCACATGAATTGATACAAGCTGTTAGAGATCGCTGGATGTGGCAAGGCGCTTGATGGTGAATGCAATCAGTGCCAGAACGGGGCAATATCAGCACGAAGTAAAAGAAGAATTGTAGAAACAGAAATGAAATACTTCCGAAGAATATTAAATGTGACATCCCGAAGAATACCGAATTTGATAAGGACAGATGTAGTACAAATGATGACACCGTGAAGACAGTTGGTACAATGGATGCTCGTGACACGATCAACGCAGTTCGATATCAACTTCGCTAGCTTGGCCTACTATCTACCTGTAGGCAGTCGTTGATTTGTACTTTTTCTAACAATGTTTACCATGACAGCGGAATTATGGCCTACACTTTGCGATTTCCAACTGCTGTGGGATTTTTATCGTGCACAACTTGCGCGGGAAACCTCTTGTTTTTTCTCCCTTATCCGAGAGGGTTGGGCATCTGATCTCACTACCCAAGAGACCAAGGAGGCGCGTGGCATCATTAGATGGTTCATGCAACAGTTCCAAGCCCTATGCAGGGATCGAACCCTTACCTTCTGAGCCCGAGGATGATATCGTTTCCTCCCAGCCACGACTCTAAACAGAAGGAACGGAGGGAAACATTTTGAGAATCACTGGTACGTATAGTAATTGTGTGTGGTACACTAAACTATACTTCCTTTGTACCTCAAAAGACTTGTTGTGTTCTGTCAGGGACGGAGACGAACCCCGACCTCTGACGTCCTAAATGATTATTTATGCTCACGTATGCACACTCTCCTGGTGCGGGACTTTGGTGTGAGTTTTCCCCGCGGGCTGCGCACAGCGCCTCGAACCAGAGAGTTGTAGCACGCGCAGGGCACGCGAGCAGGAGGGCCTGGGACACGAGAGGGGGAAATTGGAGACTGCCTCTTGGGTTATTGGTCTGTGTGTTTTGTTGTGTGCGTTTTATGTTATTGTTATGATTGGAGATCAGTTTGTGGAGGCGAGGGAAATTTATGGGAAAGGTTGATGGAAGTCTCTCTCTCTCTCTCTCTCTCTCTCTCTCTCTCTCTCTCTCTCTCTCTCTCTCTCTCTCTCTCTCTCTCTCTCTCTCTCTCCTGACTCTCTCTCTCTATATATATCTCTGCCCGTCTCTCTCTCTCACTGTCTATGTCTCTCCGTCTCTCTATCTATCTGTCTCTCCTTGTCTCTGTCTCTGTCTCTTTCTCAGTCTGTCTCTGTCTGTCTGTCTGTCTGTCTGTCTGTCTGTCTGTCTGTCTGTCTGTCTGTCTGTCTGTCTGTCTCTCTTTCTCTGTCTCTCTCTGTCTGTCTCTCTCTACCTCTGCCCGGCTCTCTCTCGAACTGAATGGTTCGATGTGCAATGAGGATGATCTGTCGACTAACTAACTAACTAACTAACTAACTAACTAACTAACTAACTAACTAACTAACTAACTAACTAACTAACTAACTAACTAATTAATTAACTAACTAACTAACTAACTAACTAACTAACTAAACCAACTAACTAACTAACTAACTAACTAAACTAACTAACCAACCAACCAACCAACCAACCAACCAACCAACCAACCAACCAACCAACCAACCAACCAACCAACTAACCAACCAACCAACCAACCAACCAAACCTAAATTAAACTAAACTAAACTTAACTAACTAACTAACTAACTAACTAACTAACTAACTAACTAACTAACTAACTAACTAACTAACTAACTAACTAACTAACTAACTGTGAGGATGGGGAATGTGTGTTTTTGGCTGGGTGGTTGGGGTGTGTGTGGGCGGGAAGGTAGATGAGAGATGTATGTGTTGATGGGTGGGTGGGTGATGTGTGGGTGTGAGTGGTTGATGGATGAGTACGTGAGTGGGTGGATGTGTGTGAGAGATGAGTGTATGACTGGGGGATGTGTGTGTGGGTGGGAAGATGTGTGTGAGCGGCGGATGTGTGTGGGTGAGTATATGTGGGTGGTGGGGTATGTGTGTGTGGGAGCTGTGTGTTTTGGATGAGGAATATGTTGGTTGGTGGGGATGTGTGTATGGGTGTGGGGATGTGTGTGTGTGTGTGAGTATATGGGTGTTGAGATGTGTAGTTAAGTGATGTGTGATTGGGGATTGGAGATCGGGGGGGGGGGGGGTGGTTGGCGAGTGGGTGGGTGGAGGATGTGTGGGAGGTTGATTGTGTGTAGGTTGGGGGTGGGTGGGAGATGTGTATGTGTGGGTGTGGGATGTGTGGTTGGGGGAGATTGTGTGGGTGTAAGTGGGGGATGTGTGAGTGAGTGCGGGTTTTGTGTGTGGGTAGGTGCAGGATATGTGAGCTGGCCGGAAGATGTATGTGTTGGTGTTGGATATGTGGTTGGGGGATGTGTGTTTGGCTGAGTGGTTGGGGTGTGTGGGTGCGTGGTGGAGGATATAAGGGTCGGTGAATGTTGGTAGGTTATGGGATAGGTGGAGGATGTGTGCATGTGGGTGGGGAAATGTGTGAAGGTGGGGTGATGTATGGGTGGGTGATGGATGGGTGGATACATACATGTGTGCCTGGGTTTGTGTGTGGGTGGGTGGGGGAATGTGTGGTGGGTGGGAGATGTGTGTGTGGGTGGGTGGGGAGATGTGTATGTGGGGGTTGTTATGGGATGTGTGGGTTTGGGGATGTGTGGATGGATGGGGGTATGTATGTGCCTGTGGGTATGTATGTGGTTGGGTGGTGGATGTGTGTGTGGGGGACACGCGGATGGAAAGGGGATGGGTGGGTGGGGGATTTGTCTCATAACATTGTACCATGCAATGTTTATGTTTACAACATTCATTTGACAACGTTTTTTTCCTTATGTGAATGCACTATGCACTGATGAACGAAAGATGAGTGATTGGAAGGGCCGAATGTAAGACGGGCCTGCGTGCCCAATTTGTTACCATTTCAAAATAAAGTTCGTTCGTTCTCTCTCTCTCTCTCTCTCTCTCTCTCTCTCTCTCTCTCTCTCTCTCTCTCTCTCTCTCTCTCACTGTCAACGTCTCTCTGTCTCTCTATCTCTGTCTCTCCTTGTCTCTGTCTCTCTCTCTCTTTCACGGTCTGTCTGTCTGTCTGTCTGTCTGTCTGTCTGTCTGCCTGCCTGCCTGTCTGTCTGTCTGTCTGTCTGTCTGTCTGTCTGTCTGTCTCTATATTCCTCCACCCATTCATCTGCCTGTTAGTCTGTCGTTTTTTTCTCGTGTTCGCCAGTACATCTTTCTGTCTGTCCGCTTGATTCCGTAACTCTCTTGGTGTGTTATAGTTTTCCTTACAACTGTGTACTATAGTTATCTTTACATCGTTGTGTACTGTAGTTCTCTTTACATCTGTATGTACTATAGTTCTCTTCACATCTTTGTGTACTACTGTTCTCTTTACATCTTTGCGCTCTATAGTTCTCTTTACATCTTTGTGTACTATAGTTCTCTTTACATCTGTGAATACTATAGTTCTCTTCACATCTCTGTGTACTATAGTTCTCTTTACATTTTATGTACTATAGTTCTCTTTACATCTCTGTTTACTATAGTTCTCTTCACATCTTTGTGTACTATAGTTCTCTATACATCTTTGTGCACAATAGTTCTTTTTACAGCTATGTGTACTATAGTTCTCTTTACAACAATGTGTACTATAGTTCTCTTTACAACAATGTGTACTATAGTTCTCTTTACATCTGTGTACTATAGTTCTCTTTACATCTGTAAATACTATAGTTCTCTTTACATCTCTGTGTACTATAGTGCTCTTTACATCTCTGTGTACTATAGTGCTCTTTACATCTCTGTACACTATAGTTCTCTTTACATCTTTGTGTACTATAGTTCTCTATACATCTTTGTGTACTATAGTTCTCTTTACATCTTTGTGTACAATAATTCTTTTTACATCTGCGTGTACTATAGTTCTATTTACAGCTGTGTACTTTAGTTCTCTTTACATCTTTGTGTACTATAGTTCTCTATACAACTTTGTACTATAGTTCTATTTACATCTATGTACTATAGTTCTATTTACATGTGTATGTACTATAGTTCTTCTTACATCTGTATATACTATAGTTGTCTTTACGTCTGTGTAATATAGTTCTCTTTACATATGTGTACTATAGTTCTCTTTACATCTGTGTACTAAAGCTTTCTTTACATCTGCGTACTATAATTCTCTTTACATCTGTGTACTACGGTTCTCTTTACATCTGTGTACTATAGTTCTCTTTACATCTATGTGTACTATAGTTCTCTTTATAACTGTGTCCTATAGTTTTCTTTGCATCTGTGTATTATAGTTCACTTTACATCTGTGCACTATAGTTCACTTTACATCTGTGTACTACGGTTCTCTTTACATCTGTGTACTATAGTTCTCTTTACTTCTATGTGAACTATAGTTCCCTTTACCTCTTAGTGTACCATAGTTCTCTTTACATCTGTGTTCTGTATTTCTCTTTACATCTGTGTACTATATTTCTCTTTACTTCAGTGTACTATAGTTCTATTTACAATTGTGTACTATATCTCTCTTTAAAACTGTGCACTATAGTTCTCTTTACACCTGTGTACTATAGTTCTCTTTATACCTATTTACTATAGTTCTCTTTACATCTATGTAATATAGTTCTCTTTACACCTGCGTACTATAGTTCTCTGTACACCTCTGTACTATAGTTCTATTTACAGCTATGTACTATAGTTCTCTTTACAGCTATGTACTCTAGTTCTCTTTACAACTGTATACTATAGTTCTCTTTAATATGTGTTCTAAAGTTATCTTTACATCTGTGTACTATAGTTCTCTCTACACCTGTAGGCTATAGTTCTCTTCACAACTGTGTGCAATAGTTCTCTTTACAACTGTGTATTATAGTTTTCTTTACATCTGTATGCAATAATCCTCTTTATATCCGTACACTATAGTTATCTTTATATCTGTGTAATATAGTTCTCTTTACATCCGTGCACTATAATTCTCTTTGCAACGGTTTTCTATATTTCTATTTATATCTATGCACTATTGTTCTCTTTATATATGTGCACTAAAGTCCTCTTTACAACAATGCACTATAGTTCTCTTTACAACGGTGTACTATAGTTCTCTTTACATCTGTTTAATATAGTTCTCTTTATATCTGCTCACTATAGTTCTTTTTACAACGGTGTACTACAGTTATCTTTACATCTGTGTAATATAGTTCTCTTTATATCTGTGCACTATACTTCTCTTTACAACGGTGCACTATAGTTATCTTTACATCTGTTTAATATAGTTCTCTTTATATCTGTGTAATATATTTCTCTTTATATCTGTGGCCTATAGTTCTCTTTACATCTGTGTAATATAGTTCTCTTTACATCTGTGTAATATAGTTCTCTTTACATCTTTTTAAAAAGGTCTCTTTATATCTGTGCACCATATTTCCCTTTATATCTATGCACTATATTTCTCTTTATATCTGTACACTATAGTTATTTGTACACTTGTGCACTAAGCTTTTCTTTACTTCTGTATACTATAGTTCACTTTACATTTTACATCTATGTTCTATAGTTCTCTTTATATCTGTGCACTATAGTTCTCTTTACAACGGTGTACTATAGTTCTCTTTATATCTGTACACTATAGTTCTCTTTACAACGGTGTACTATAGTTCTCTTTACATCTATGTACTATGGTTCTCTTTATATTTGTGTAATATAGTTCTCTTTACATCTGTGTAGTATAGTTCTCTTTACGTCTCTGTGTACAATAGCTATCTTTACATCTGTGTGTACTATAGTTCTTAGATCTGTATGTGCTATTTATAGTTCTATAATTCTCTTTGTCTCTATGTCTATTATAGTTCTTAGTATGTTTATGTGTACGTATTAGTGTGTTATATGTTTGTGTGTACAGTAAGTTGTCGATATAATGCTGTAATTATTTTTTGGCATCGTTGTGGCCTTCTGGATAGCGACAGGTTTTACTTGCACAAGGTTCCGGTGCAAACCCCAAAAGACGAGGGATTGTTTCAAATGTGTGCACCACTAGGCTGGAATAATTCTCGTAAAAGCAAACTTTAGTTGTTCCTGGGAAGAAACTTGTGTAAGGAAGGGAGATGGTCAACTAACTCCATAGTTATGCAACCTATTATTGTACATTTTGACAGCTTCTTGTCCCTACCATTGAACATTCCGACGATTAATTCATGGACTGAATTTTGCTTGTGGGCTAGCTTCCCTATTACAAAAGTCCCACACCATCAGGCGAACCCACTCCGCCTTCTGAGGTACTTGTAATTTACGTCCCCATGTCAAGGACGATAAGCCAACATTTTAGTCCATCTGACTAGTGATGGGAGTGAATCTGCTACTTCACCATCAGCACACCGGAAGTCTAAGAACGAGGGCTCTTACCCATTCGGCCACGCTGATCTCCCACTCTTGTGTATGTCTACTCATGTTGCATTTCCCTCTCTCACTTGTATACCATGCGTTCAATGTAGATCCACGAATCTGTGTTCTTCAAGTCACAGGCAGGTGAAAATGCACACACCATCTCATCTGATAGAAGAAGCTGTGTCAGCATTAAAAAATAAAAATAATCCCGATCAATACCCTACCGCAATTATAAAATAGCGGAGGCGCCTCATGATCTGGTTATAGCATCCTGAAGATTTTCCAGAACTAGTTAAATGTTTTCGCTCTGCGTGCTCACACGTGACGTCAATCGCAACGGTACCGTACACATTCTAATAAGCCAACGCCTGTTGCACGGCTGAGTCCCCCACCGACTGACTCTACCAGCGAGTGCCGTTTGCTACCTGCCCGTGACTTCAACAACCTCCGTGCCTGGCTTACAGCGAGGCATCACCAGCATCTGGATTTGCGATGTGTAATTTCCAGGTTTCTCCACGAGCATCCCATTTGCAGCGTGTCTGTATTGAGAAGTTCTATCTCTCGCTGCGTAGAACATTCGTGTGTTTTATATTGTTTGTGAAGTGATCAGAAAATAGATGTTTATTATTGAACTAGCGCGGTGTTTATGTTCTGTTGGAGGTTTTTCCGTGTGGTTTTACAAACATAGGATTAGATTGTTTATATTCTAGATCAGTTTAGATTAGTTTATGTGAATTTGTTATACTATTACGGGCTCCTTACTTTTCTAAGAATAGAATTAATGATAACGCGAGTTGTTTTTTTTTTTTGGGTGTGACCTTTGACATGTCTCCCCCTCTCTTTATTGTGTTTATTGCGATGTTTAAATTCGAAACACGCTTTTGGACACGCGGCATAACCTATTTATGGCTTCACATTCAATATTTCTTGATTGTTCTATCCTTGGACTGTTCTCTAATGCAAATGTGACCTTATTCTAAACGGCAACACTTGAAGTAATTTGACCCTTTTTGCGTCATACGCAGAAATAGCACCGCCCCGGGGAAACTCGTGTTGCTATTTATAATATAATTAGACATAAATTAGCATGTATTAATTGGCACACATAGAAGAGAACGAAAGAAAGTAGTAATAATACAGGGATCGTTATCAGATAGCAAGTTCCGGTGTAGGGGATTAACCCGCTACCTCGGCATCAGCGCACAGGAAGTTTATGTGCTAGCGCTCTTGTCCGCTCTGCCATCCTGACCAGCATGTACGCTGTCGTGTTGGTCGGTCTCGCACCGTCTCTCAGGAACCACGTCTTCTGTTACTGTTCTTTCTAGGTCACTTCGTTCTTTGATGTGACAAGCAGACGCAAACAGAAGAAGAGGAAGAAGAAGAAGAAGAAGAAGAAGAGGAAGAAGAAGAAGAAGAAGAAGAAGAAGGAGAAGAAGAAGAAGAAGGAGAAGAAGAAGAAGAAGAAGGAGAAGAAGAAGAAGAAGAAGAAGAAGAAGAAGAAGAAGAAGAAGAAGAAGAAGAAGAAGAAGAAGAAGAAGAAGCAGAACAAGAAGGGAAACAAAAGAAGAAGATGAAGAAGAAGGAGGGGGAGGAGGAGGTGGATGAGGAGGAGAACGAGGACGAGGAAGAAGAAGAAAGAGAAGAAGAGAAGAAGAAGGAGATGACGAGTAGGAAGAGGAAGAATAAGAAGACATCCAAATTAAATTTTGTCAGAGGATTTGAAATTCTGATGAGATTTAAAATAGACCCAGTTTATAGATTACAATTTATAATATGCTTCACAACAAACAGCTTTATATATGAAAGTTTGTAAACGAAACAGCACTATAAATAGCCCACAATCAATGTCCTTGACTGTAGTCTCAATGGCCTAGTCTGTTGTCTCAATGCATGCCCGATCTATAACTTGATATTTGTCCGTCGGACTGGAGTTTTCGCTGAAAGTTCATGTTGTGAAATGCCGTGTTCTGTAATGTGATATTGTGAAATGTGATGATATTGAGAAGTCCATACAGGTATAGGTAGTCCTATGAGAGAAACTGTCCTTGGGGATGCGAGTGTTAGGCTGTTACAGATTCTAGACCAGGGTATTATGACGTGTGATGACCAGTGCTTTTCCTCGCCTTCTTTTCATGCCAGATAATTCCGAGAAAATAATGTCTAGTACCTATTTTATAAGGCTGGGTTAACCTCACAACCATACGATGGGGAAACATAATCATGCTATATGAGGTTTTGAATATAGAACATTGTCTTAGCAACCCAACACTCTATCCACTGTTTAATTTAGTTTATTCGACGGATCAACATCACGGCACACGGGTGTAACCCATAAGTGCTCCGTTCTTCTCCTACGTCAAGCTTGAGTCCGGAGACTCTCAGGTCAGTGCACGAACTCCGTAGCAGCGGCGAGGATCCTGAAATACTTGGGTAGATATTTAACTCGAAATTTTGCCCGGGCAGCGCTGTTAGGCTATTCTTTTTCGATTTCCAACTGCCAAGGGATTTTTTACGTGTGCAACAATACACACGGGCAGCCGATCTCATTACGCAGAGAACGGGAAATTTTTGTTACTAGAAGTCCACGTAATTAAAATCCCGGCCCTCACCGAGGCTTGAACTCGTGACCTCCAGCACTTGAGGCGGACATCATACCCCGAGACCATTCAGATCCCTCCCCCTCAACCAACACCCCCTCCCCCTCAGTATCAACTATGTTACTGCACCTCTTACTGAAGCTTCTCAAACAGTAACGAAAGTAAACGGCCCTTTAACGCGTATTGAGCAAACGGTGCCAGCATTATATTTGTATAGACAACAATGTACGAGGGTAAGTTAATTAGTAAGTCACAAATGGCTGTAAAAAAATAACTAAATATGGTAACAACTTGAAACCAGTTTATTTTTATACATACATTGTCCCTTTATTTCACGACATAATTTCCACCAACATTGATGCACTTATCCCATAGTTTTATCAGTTCTCCCAAACCGGCTGCAGAGAACTGCGTGCTCTGTTTTCTAAACCAAGTTTTCACTTCACATTCAACTGCGGCGTCACTCGCGAAATGTCTCCCGCCAAGGTGGGTTTTCAGTGGACTTATACCCTAGCGATTTCCAGTAAAGCAGTGCATAGCTGGGCGAGAGAGTGAGTGAGTGGGTAAGTAACTAAGCAAATGAGAGAGTGAGTGTGTAAGTAGGTAAGTAAGTAAGTGAGAGATTTAGTGAGTCGGTAAGTAACTAAGTAAGTGAGAGATTGAGTGAGTCGGTAAGTAACTAAGTAAGTGAGAGATTTAGTGAGTCGGTAAGTAACTAAGTGAGAGATTGAGTGAGTGGGTAATTAACTAAGTAAGTGAGAGATTGAGTGAGTCGGTAAGTAACTAAGTAAGTGAGAGATTGAGTGAGTGAGTAAGTAACTAAGTGAGTGAGAGATTGAGTGAGTGGGTAAGTAGCTAAGTAAGTGAGAGATTGAGTGAGTGGGTAAGTAACTAAGTAAGTGAGAGATTGAGTGTGTAAGTAGCTAAGTAAGTAAGTGAGAGATTGAGTGAGTGGGTAAGTAACTAAGTAAGTGAGAGATTGACTGAGTGGGTAAGTAGCTAAGTAAGTGAGAGATTGAGTGAGCGGGTAAGTAACTAAGTAAGTGAGAGATTGAGTGTGTAAGTAGCTAAGTAAGTAAGTGAGAGATTGAGTGAGTGGGTAAGTAACTAAGTAAGTGAGAGATTGAGTGAGTGGGTAAGTAGCTAAGTAAGTGAGAGATTGAGTGAGTGGGTAAGTAACTAAGTAAGTGAGAGATTGAGTGTGTAAGTAGCTAAGTAAGTAAGTGAGAGAGATTGAGTGAGTGGGTAAGTAACTAAGTAAGTGAGAGATTGAGTGTGTAAGTAGCTAAGTAAGTAAATGAGAGATTGAGTGAGTGGGTAAGTAACTAAGTAAGTGAGAGATTGAGTGTGTAAGTAGCTAAGTAAGTAAGTAAGAGAGATTGAGTGAGTGGGTAAGTAACTAAGTAAGTGAGAGATTGAGTGTGTAAGTAGCTAAGTAAGTAAATGAGAGATTGAGTGAGTGGGTAAGTAACTAAGTAAGTGAGAGATTGAGTGTGTAAGTAGCTAAGTAAGTAAGTAAGAGAGATTGAGTGAGTTGGTAAGTAGCTAAGTAAGTGAGAGATTGAGTGAGTGGTTAAGTAACTAAGTAAGTGAGAGATTGAGTGTGTAAGTAGCTAAGTAAGTAAGTGAGAGATTGAGTGTGTAAGTAGCTAAGTAAGTAAGTAAGAGAGATTGAGTGAGTTGGTAATTAACTAAGTAAGTGAGAGAGTGAGTGGGTGAGTGAGTGGGTAAGTAACTAAATAAGTGAGTGTGTGAGTAACTAAGTTTGTGTGTGTGTATCTAGGTAACTAAGTTTAGTTTAGTTTAGTCGACGGATCAACATCACTGCACAAGGGTGTAACCCATAAGTGCTCCGTTCTACTCCTAACTCAAGCCTGAGTCCGGAGAATCTCAGCTCAGTGCACGAACTCCGTAGCACCGGCGAGGATCCTGAAATGTAAGTAACTAAGTGAGTAACTACAGGATCTTTACTCGCCATGTTCGCTTTGTACATGTGGTGCTGGGCCCATGTTGTGATAGACCAGCCGGGCATTCCCTGCCTCACACAGATCGCCTTTACTTTCCAAGAATCTTCAGGTACTCAGGTCAAGCTGGGTCAATCCCCGCAGCTCAGGTCACTTAAAACATATGTCCCCCATGTGGATTTGAACCCATGACCACGTAGTCGGCAGGTTAGCGACTAGCCACTACGCCACTGCGTCCCCCACAGCTGTCACGTGGTCACAGAAAAGACCCTTCCCTAAGGAGACTCGAATCCAGACTCAGCAGGTAGGTGAGTTCATTGTCATATATGCTGTTTGTGAACTTGCGAGGACAACTGTAATTGTTTATGTTACCGCGGAAGGGACTTTGTGTCTGGCGATCTGGTTGGTTACTCTCGGTAATGTGTTTTGTGGCATGGTTGACTGAACATCGGGTGAGTATTTTGGGAAATGGTTGATTTAATGTAGGGCGGAGTGTTTGCTGTGACGGATGATTGCACTTTGAGGGGATGATGTCGCGACACGGCTCGGTGATGTGTGCCATGACGTGTTTGTGGAGGTGGTGTTTGCTGTCATGTTTGGTGGAGTGTTTCTTGTAATGTTGGTGGAGTGTTTGTTGTATTGTTGGTGGAGTGTTTGTTGTATTGTTGGTGGAGTGTTTGTTGTATTGTTTGGTGGAGTGTGTGTTGTAATGTTTGGTGGAGTGTTTGTTGTAATGTTTGGTGGAGTGTTTCTTGTAATGTTGGTGGAGTGTTTGTTGTATTGTTGGTGGAGTGTTTGTTGTATTGTTGGTGGAGTGTTTGTTGTATTGTTTGGTGGAGTGTGTGTTGTAATGTTTGGTGGAGTGTTTGTTGTATTGTTTGGTGGAGTGTTTCTTGTAATGTTGGTGGAGTGTTTGTTGTATTGTTGATGGAGTGTTTCGTGTAATGTTGGTGGAGTGTTTCTTGTAATGTTGGTGGAGTGTTTTTTGTGATGTTGGTTTAGTGTTTCTTGTAATGTTGGTGGAGTGTTTGTTGTATTGTTTGGTGGAGTGTTTGTTGTAATGTTTAGTGAAGTGTTTGTTGTATTGTTTGGTGGAGAGTTTGTTGTAATGTTTGGTGGAGTGTTTGTTGTATTGTTTGGTGGAGTGTTTGTTGTAATGTTTGGTGGAGTGTTTGTTGTATTGTTTGGTGGAGTGTTTCTTGTAATGTTGGTGGAGTGTTTCTTGTAATGTTGGTGGAGTGTTTGTTGTATTGTTGGTGGAGTGTTTGTTGTATTGTTGATGGAGTGTTTATTGTATTGTTGATGGAGTGTTTGTTATAATGTTTGGTGGAGTGTTTGTTGTAATGTTGGGTGGAGTGTTTGTTGTATTGTTTGGTGGAGTGTTTGTTGTATTGTTTGGTGGAGTGTGTGTTGTATTGTTTGGTGGAGTGTTTGGTGTAATGTTTGGTGGAGTGTTTGTTGTAATGTGTGATGCAGTTTTTTGTTGTAATGTTTCGTGGAGTGTTTGTTGTAATGTTTGGTGGAGTGTTTCTTGTAATGTTGGTTGAGTGTTTGTTGTAATTATTGATGCAGCTTTGTGTTGTAATGTTTGGTGGAGTGTTTGTTGTATTGTTTGGTGGAGTGTTTGTTGTAATGTTTGGTGAGTGTTTGTTGTATTGTTTGGTGGAGTGTTTGTTGTATTGTTTGGTGGAGTGTGTGTTGTATTGTTTGGTGGAGTGTTTGTTGTAATGTTTGGTGGAGTGTTTGTTGGATTGTTTGGTGGAGTGTTTGTTGTAATGTTTGGTGAAGTGTTTGTTGTAATGTTTGGTGGAGTGTTTGTTGTAATGTTTGGTGGAGTGTTTCTTGTTATGTTGATGGAGTGTTTGTTGTAATGTTTGATGCAGTTTTTTGTTGTAATGTTTGGTGGAGTGTTTGTTGTATTGTTTTGTGGAGTGTTTGTTATATTGTTTGGTGAAGTGTTTGTTGTATTGTTTGTGGAGTTTTTTTTTGTATTTTTGGTGGAGTGTTTGTTGTATTGTTTGGTCGAGTGTTTGTTGTAATGTTTGGTGGAGTGTTTGTTGTAATGTTTGGTGGAGTGTTTCTTGTAATGTTGGTTGAGTGTTTGTTGTAATTTTTGATGCAGTTTTTGTTGTAATGTTTGGTGGAGTGTTTGTTGTATTGTTTGGTGGAGTGTTTGTTGTATTGTTTGGTGGAGTGTTTGTTGTAAGGTTTAGTGGAGTGTTCGTTGTATTGTTTGGTGGAGTGTTTGTTGTAATGTGTGATGCAGATTTTTGTTGTAATGTTTGGTAGAGTGTTTGTTGTATTGTTTGGTGGAGTGTTTGTTGTAATGTGTTGTGGAGTGTTTGTTGTATTGTTTGGTGGAGTGTTTGTTGTAATGTTTGGTGGAGTGTTTGTTGTAATGTTTGGTGAGTGTTTGTTGTATTGTTTGGTGGAGTGTGTGGTGTATTGTTTGGTGGAGTATGTGTTGTATTGTTTGGTGGGGTATTTGTTGTAATGTTTGGTGGAGTGTTTGTTGTATTGTTTTGTGGAGTGTTTGTTGTAATGTTTGGTGAAGTGTTTGTTGTAGTGTTTGGTGGAGTGTTTGTTGTAATGTTTGGTGGAGTGTTTCTTGTAATGTTGGTTGAGTGTTTGTTGTAATTTTTGATGCAGTTGTTTGTTGTAATTTTTGATGCAGTTTTTGTTGTTATGTGTTGTGGAGTGTTTGTTGTATTGTTTGGTGGAGTGTTTGTTGTAATGTTTGGTGGAGTGTTGATGTATTGTTTGGTGGAGTGTTTGTTGTAATGTTTGATGGAGTGTTTGTTGTATTGTTTGGTGGAGTGTTTGTTGTAATGTGTGATGCAGATTTTTCTTGTAATGTTTGGTAGAGTGTTTGTTGTATTGTTTGGTGTAGTGTTTGTTGTAATGTTTGGTGGAGTGTTTGTTGTAATGTTTGGTGAGTGTGTGTTGTATTGTTTGGTGGAGTGTTTGTTGTATTGTTTGGTGGAGTGTTTGTTGTAATGTTTGGTGAAGTGTTTGTTGTAATGTTTGGTTGAGTGTTTGTTGTAATTTTTGATGCAGTTGTTTGTTGTAATGTTTGGTGGAGTGTTTGTTGTATTATTTGGTGGAGTGTTTGTTGTAATTTTTGATGCAGTTTTTGTTGTTATGTGTTGTGGAGTGTTTGTTGTATTGTTTGGTGGAGTGTTTGTTGTAATGTTTGGTGGAGTGTTGTTGTATTGTTTGGTGGAGTGTTTGTTGTAATATTTGGTGGAGTGTTTGTTGTATTGTTTGGTGGAGTGTTTGTTGTAATGTGTGATGCAGATTTTTGTTGTAATGTTTGGTAGAGTGTTTGTTGTAATGTTTGGTGGAGTGTTTGTTGTAATGTGTTGTGGAGTGTTTGTTGTATTGTTTGCTGGAGTGTTTGTTGTAATGTTTCGTGGAGTGTTTGTTGTAATGTTTGGTGAGTGTTTGTTGTATTGTTTGGTGGAGTGTTTGTTGTATTGTTTGGTGGAGTGTGTGTTGTATTGTTTGGTGGAGTGTTTGTTGTATTGTTTGGTGGAGTGTTTGTTGTAATGTTTGGGGAAGTGTTTGTTGTAATGTTTGGTGGAGTGTTTGTTGTAATGTTTTGTAGAGTGTTTCTTGTTATGTTGGTGGAGTGTTTGTTGTAATGTTTGATGCAGTTTTTTTGTTGTAATGTTTGGTGGAGTGTTTGTTGTATTGTTTTGTGGAGTGTTTGTTGTATTGTTTGGTGGAGTGTTTGTTGTATTGGTTGGTGGAGTTTTTTTTTGTATTTTTGGTGGAGTGTTTGTTGTATTGTTTGGTGGAGTGTTTGTTGTAATGTTGGTGGAGTGTTTGTAGTAATGTTGGTGGAGTGTTTGTAGTAATGTTGGTGGAGTGTTTGTTATAATGTTTAGGGGAGTGTTTGATGTAATGTTTGATGGAGTTTTTGTTGTAATGTTTGGTGGAGTTTTTGTTGTAATATTTGGTGTAGTGATTATGTAATATTTGGTGGTATGATTATGCAACCTTAGGTGTTGTCATGTGTGAAATGTGTGATGGAGGTACTGTAATATGTGGTAATAATTTAGTTGTAATGTTTTTCTCCTCCGGCACTCTATTTCTGTCTGTACTTGTCTTTTGTTGTTTACTGTTTATTCCACATATTTATCTCTCTTTCTTGTTCTTCGTGCTCATTGTTTGCTAGTGTTTTAGTCTTATAACAAACAACAATAACAAATTGACCGTGGTAATATATTATAATATACAACAGAGACACACAATATAATTTAAGATCACGCGCATTAATTAATAACTGTCTGTACTTCTCCGTTTCCTGTATACCAATCTTTAAGTCTTTTTGTGGTACCTCTCTGTCTATATTTTTCATCTCTTTCTCTCTCTCTCTCTCTCTCTCTCTCTCTCTCTCTCTCTCTCTCTCTCTCTCTCTGTCTGTATGTGTCTCTCTGTCTGTCTGTCTCTGTCTCTGTCTCTCCTTCTCTCTCTTTCTGTTTCTCTTTAAGTCTTTTCAGTTCAGTTCTTCAGTTCTTTTTAGTTCAGTTTAGTTTAATTGACGGATCAACATCACAGCACACGGGTGTAACCCATGAGTGCTCAGTTCTACTCCTAACTCAAGCTTGAGTCTGGAGAATCTCAGCTCAATTATTCTTCTACCTAACTTCTGTCCGCCTTTACCAATTTCTGCGATTGCTCACCCTCTCCTTCTCTCTCTCTCTCTCTCTCTCTCTCTCTCTCTCTCTCTCTCTCTCTAATTCCCTCCCTCCCTCCTCTCTCTCTCGTTCCCTCCCTACCTCTTTCCCCCCTCTCTCTCTCATTCCCTCCCTCCTCTCTGTCTCTGTCTCTGTCTCTGTCTCTGTCTCTCTCTCTGTCTCTGTTTCTCTCTCTCTCTCTCTCTCTCTCTCTCTCTCTCTCTCTCTCTCTCTCTCTCTCTCTCTCTCAGACCAATCGTCACTTGGTAGGCGGTGTGCTCAGCACATGGCACCAACATCACAAACACAACTGATATATACAGAGCCTAGGGACAATAACATTTGTATATAATTGTCTGGCAATCTATGCACCATTTCTGTGCCACTTCTTTTTCTATCCGTATTTCTTTCCTCTCTTTCTCTCCCCGCCCTCTCTCTCTCTCTCTCTCTCTCTCTCTCTCTCTCTCTCTCTCTCTCTCTCTCTCTCTAATTTCTCCGTTTCTCTTCGTTGTCTCTTCTATATGTCTCAGTAAGTTTCTGCAGTTGTTCACCCTGTCTCTCTCAATCTCTCACACTCTCTCACACACACACTCTCTCACTATCTTTCTGATGCTGTGTGTGTGTGTGTGTGTGTCTTGTGTTTGTTATTGTGCGTAGGTATATGTGCGTGTATGCAAGGAGCTGTGTGTGGGTGTGCGACTGTGTGGATGTACGGCTGTGTGAGTACTATATGTATCTGCGTGAGTGAAAGTGTGTATATGTAGATTTAAAATAAATATCGTTCGTTCGTTCTCTTTTTTTTTGCCCTCTCTCTTTCTTAATATATCGGTTTCTCTTCTTTCTGTCTTTTTTCAGTCTCCGAAAGTGTCTGCGGTTGCTCACTATTCTCTCTCTCTCTCTCTTTATATATATATCCCTCTCCCCCTCTTTCTTTATCTCGCTCACTCTCTCCCTCTCTCTCTTATCTCCATCACTCTCAATCTTTATCTCTCTCACTCTACCATTCTCTGTTTTCTCTCTCACTCTCCCTCTCTCTCATTCTGTCGTTTTCTCGTCTTTCTAAATGTTGTTTACCTCTATTTCTGCGGTTGCGTTCTCTCTCTCTCTCTCTCTCTCTCTCTCTCTCTCTCTCTCTCTCTCTCTCTCTCTCTTAACTTCTACGTTTCTCTTATTTATATTCCTGTCTACCTCTCACTGTTACTCTTCTTCGTGTCGTCTGTCTATCTATGCAAGATGCCGCGGTTGCTCACTCTCTCCTTCCCTCTTTCTCAATCTTCCCGTTTGTCACCTCCATGTCCTTTGTCTATCTCTGTAAGATTCTGTCATTTCTCACTATATTTCTCTCCGCCTATCTCCCTGTACTCTCAAAGCTCCAGTGAAACAGAAAACCAAAATTGTACCGTAATGGTTGGACAGATAATTTCATTACTGTGGGGTGTTCTCTTTGCCATCGATTCGCTCCACCCCAGGTCAGCCAAACACTGGGCTTGGATCTTGTTTAATTGGCACCGTTCACACAAATTGTTGTATGTGAGTGAATATTCACACATTGTTGTATGCTAGTGAATATTTACACACTGTTGTGTGCTAGTGAATATTCACCCACCGTGTTGTATGCTAGTAAATATTCACATACTGTGTCATATATCTGTTATGGTTCATACACCGCGTGTTATATCTGTGAATTCTTGCGTACTATATTGCATATTTGTGAATATTGGCATAATTCATTGTAGATTTTTTAATGTTCATATACCACGTTGTATATCTGTGAATGTTCATTCACATTCTGTAGATTATCTGTGAATGTTCACATTCTGTATTGTATATCTGTGAACGTTCAAACTCTGTGTTGTATATCTGTGAACGTTCAAACTCTGTGTTGTATATCTGTGAACGTTCAAACTCTGTGTTGTATATCTGTGAACGTTCAAACTCTGTGTTGTATATCTGTGAACGTTCAAACTCTGTGTTGTATATCTGTGAACGTTGAAACTCTGTGTTGTATATCTGTGAACGTTCAAACTCTGTGTTGTATATCTGTGAACGTTCAAACTCTGTGTTGTATATCTGTGAACGTTCAAACTCTGTGTTGTATATCTGTGAAAGTTCACATTCTGTGTAGTATACATGTCAGCGTCTCACACGCACACAGGCATTCTAACTCCTTCATACGCACTCAAGGAAAACATCAGTCGTGCATATGGTTCTTCTCACAAATTACTCAGGCGAACCTGATCACAGTTACAATGTGCACACGGGTGGTGACTTCATCACACACACACACACACACACACACACACACACACACACACACACACACACACACACACACACACACACACACACACACACACACACACACACACACACACACACACACACACACACACACACACACACACACACACACACACACACACACACACACACACACACACACACACACACACACACACACACACACCCACACCCCCACACCCCCACACCCACACACCCACACACCCACACACACACACACACACACACACACACATATATATATATATATATATATATATATATATATATATATATATATATATATATATATATATATACAAATGCCGCCTTACATACGCTTATAGCATACAGTCAATTACACAAGTCCTACACTCGCTATCTTCAAACTAGCACTCGCTCAGAAAACACAACGTCCTCCCCTGAAACTGTCTGAGTCCCGTCTGGCGTTCTCAAGCTGGTCGGCTGGACTCGTGGTACTGGACCCGGTGCCGTTCGTGACCCCCGTGCTGTCTTAGCCGTCACGTCGTACTGCAGTCCGTCCGTGTTAGGTTAGGTTATTCAGTGTCCTGCCGTCTAGTCCGTTCAGGGCAGTGTCCCGTGAACTTATGTCCTCTTCTATCAGTAGGTCTTGTCCTGCCGGTGTCCTGTTTATGACACGTCAGTGTCCCCTCCTAAGTCCTGTCTTCACCTTATCTACTGTCCTGTAGATGTCCTGTCTTATGACCACTCTGTGTCCTGACTTATGTCCTGTCTCTATTCTATCGAATATGCGGTCGATGTCCTCCCCTGTGTCCTGCATGTCCTTATCTATGTCGTTCTGACTCTATTCTGTCCCTTGTCCTCTCTATGTCCTGTACCTACACCCCCAACACCCTGACAATACATGTAAATGTTCATCCGTTGTCTTGCCTCTCCAGTTAAAGACCAGTAAGAAAGCTAGGACTTGTCGACGGCAGCAAGCCGAAAACGATGCAACCCTTCAATGAAAGCCTACAATGAATTCTACAAATGACCTCTACAATGTAACCCTACAATTGAACAACACAATGAAAGCCTACATTGGAATCCTACAATAGAATCATACTCTGGAAGCCTAAAATAGAAGCAAACAATAGAAGCCAACAATATAAGCATTCAATAGAAGCATACAATAGAAGCATAGAATGGAAGTCAACAATAGAATTCTACATTGGAAGCCTACAATAGAAGCATACAATGGAAATGCTAAAATAGAAGGATACAATGGAAGCCTACAATAGAACCATACAATGGAAGGCTAAAATAGAAGGATACAATGGAAGTCTACAATAGAATTCTACATTGGAAGCCTACAATAGAAGCATACAATGGAAATCTACAATAGAATTCTACCTTGGAAGCCTACAATAGAAGCATACAATGGAAGTCTACAATATAAGCGTACAATTAAACTCTACAATGGAGCCAGACATTGGAATCTTACAGTTGAATCATCAACAGAACTAACTCACACTGACACTCTACGTGACCACTGGCAGTGTAGCTTACCTTAAGTCAAGTCTCCAACAGCTGCTTCTGTAATAGTAAGTTTGTCTCAAGTTTTTAACTTCTGCTTCAGAAATATTTAGTTTAACCAAAGTTTCCAACTTCTGCTTCAGAAATATTTAGTTTAACGAAAGTTTCCAACTTCTGCTTCAGAAATATTTAGCTTAACCAACGTTTCCAATCGCCGCTTCAGAAATATTACGTTTATCTAAAGTCTTCTACCGCTGCTTCAGAAATGTTTAGTTTAGCTAAATTCACCAACCATTGCGTGCGCGCGACATGAGCGCGTGCGCGTATGTGGTGTCTGTGTGTGCGTGTGTGCGTGTGAGAGTGTGTGTGTGTGTCTGTCTGTCTGCTACATTATGAGAAGATACAACCTGTGACACGTTGTGACACTTATGAAAAGACAGACAGAAGACACAGTGACAGAGGCAGGCAACAAGAGCAGCCGTCTGACAGCATTTTGTCATGGCATGAAACAACATGTTGGTCCACGTTCTCCTCTGATCTCAGTCTCGTTCATTTCCTCACGCTGAGTGCCCATCAATACCCGAAGAAGATTGAGAGATGTGAAGAAACATGATCGCCTACACCAATAGACAGGGCTAGAATGTAGAATCACCGACATCTGGGTCACAAGTGATGCTGAGATGCTGCGGAAGATCATTAATATGCGCTGTGAAAATGCATAGAGCCGCGTATTGATCGTTGCGAAATACCCTTAGGAAGTTGCATAGATTGTGATAGGCAATTACTGGGCCATGCTACTCGCTCATTGTCACATAAAAAATAATCAAATTACTGTCACAGGCTAGTTTTCAATATTTTTGTTGATTAATTTAGACTTCATGATCTGTCATGACAGGAGTCTATCTAAAGTCCAGCCGCTGCTGCAGAAATGTTTAGTTTAAATAAAGTCCCCAACCACTGCTTCAGAAATGTTTAGTTTAGCTAAAGTCTCCAAAAGTTCCTTCATAATTGTTTAATTTATCTAAAGTCTCCAGCTTTTGCTTCAGAAATGTTAATGTTTATCTAAAGTCTCCATGCTTCAGAAATGTTTATATTTATCTAAAGTCTCCAAATGATCTCAGTCACATTCTTATCTTCACTCTGAGTGCCGATCAACACCTGATGGAGATCGCGAGATTTGACGAAGCATGATCGCCTACGCGAATCGGCAGGACTCTTGATTAAGATGAGGGCATACCATTTCCGCGTGACTGTAGGTGTCTCACACAGTTTCTTTGCATGACGGAGACAGCCCCTAAATTTGTGAAAAATAAATCAGTATATCCGTGAAACAATGAATGATGTTGAAATGTTAGTTTTCTGTCGGTTACAAGTTAGTTATATGTGCTTGGCAGGATGTTGCAATTAACCACATCATTGATTGGCAGTTTTGTGATTATCTAGGCAATTTTAAGTCCGGTAGTTTTCCATTGCGTTTGAACGGTCGACACTCTTACCATTGTGAAAATCAGCACAAACGATTGGCTTCTACACTGTCTCTTGCTGACTTGGTAGTTAGCATGGGGAAACTGTCTTTACTAGTTTAACCCACGGAAGTAGAATGTTTGTATGTGTGGGAAGGTTTATGTGTGGGTGGAGGTGTGGGTGTGTGTTAGTGTGTGGGGATGTGTGTGTGGGTGCGTGTGATGTGTGGGTATGTGATGTGTGGGTTGGGTTGTGTATCGCGGGTGTGTGTGTGGGTGGATGTGTGGATATTTGATGGGTCTGGATGTGGAAGGTGTGTGTGTGTCTGGGGGGGGGGGAGGGTGTGTGGGGGATATGTATGGTGTGTGTGTTTATGGGATGTGTGTGTGATGTGTGTGCGTGTGTATGTTGGATGTGTGTGTGTATGTATGTGGGATGTGTGTGTGGGGGGTGTGGGGTGTGTGTGTGGAAGGTGTGTGTGTGTGGAGAGTGTGTGGGTTGTGTGTGTGCGTGTGTATTGTGTGTGTGTGTGGTGTGTTTTTGTGATGTGTGGGTGTGTATGTGTGTGGACGGTGATTGTGTGGTGTATGTTTTTGTATGTGGGATGTGTGTGTGTGTGCGGGTGGGGTGTGTGTGTGTGTGGAAGGTGTGTGTGTGTAGAGTGTGTGTGTATGTGTGTTTGGAAGGTGTGTGTGTGTGTGTGGAGGGTGTGTGGGATGTGTGTGTGCGTGTGTAGGGTGTTTGTAATGTGTGGGGTGTATGTGTGTGAAAGGTGATTGTGTGATGTGTGGGTGTGTATGTGTGTGGACGGTGATTGTGTGGTGTATGTTTTTGTATGTGGGATGTGTGTGTGTGGGTGGCGTGTGTGTGTGTGGAAGGTGTGTGTGTGCAGGGTGTGTGTGGGTGTGTGTGTGTGTTTGGAAGGTGTGTGTGGAGGGTGTATGGGATGTGTGTGTGCGTGTGTAGGGTGTTTGTAATGTGTGGGGTGTGTGTGTGTGAAAGGTGATTGTGTGGTGTGTGTGTATGTGTGTGTTACACTCAACCCCAACATTCACTGGCTGTTTGTGATTTACTACGCAATTTATTCCAGTAGTATTCCATTGTTTTCCGAAGGGCCAACACCTCATACCATCTAAAACAACGCAAAGCGGTCTGCTTCCAGATTAACTTCCCTATTACCAGGGTCCCTAGCCATCAAGCGAATCCACCCCGATTTCTAAGTTACTTGTAATTTACGTCCCCAGGTCAAGGACGAGAAGTCAACATGTTAGTCCAGCTGACCCAAGCAGGGGTTGAACCCGCCACCTCTACACCAGCCCGCAGCTTATTTCAAACCCTCGTCTACATATGATGGGGAATTGTGAAACTCTGTTGGAACATCCCCTAGGCCCTAGGACAAATCCCCTGTTGGAATATCCCCTAGGACAAATCCCCTGTTGGAATATCCCCTAGAGCAAATTCCCTATTGGAATATCCCATAGGGGAAATCCCCTATTGGAATATCCCCTTGGACAAATCCGCTGTTGAACCATCCCCTGGGACATATCCCCTGTTGGAATATCCCCTAGGACAAATCCCCTGTTGGAATATCCCCTAGGACAAATCCCCTGTTGGAATATCCCCTAGGACAAATCCCCTGTTGAACAATCCCCTAAAACAGTGGTTCTCAACCGGTGGGGAATTCCCCCCCCCCCCCACCTCCAGGATAGAATTTTAGGGTTTCGGGGGGGGGGGGGAAATTAAGATTATTTCAAGATCGCGTTAATACAAGAACCGATTACTTGATATTGGTTTTTCCCTTCATACTTTACCGTTCTGTACGTCTCACCCTTCTAAAATTCATTTTATAAAGTAAGTAGACCCACAAATCATGTTTTATGTGGACGTCTAGACTTGTTAGTATGTGCTATTAAATTTAGCTTCCATTATTACGTATACTATGAAAAAAAAGGAGGGGGGGGGGGTTTAGGTAGGAAATACGAAAGGAGGGAATGACGTTCTGAAAATATGGTGTAGGGGGGCACGGGCCAAATTTTTAGGTAGGAAATACGAAAGGGGGGAATGACGTTCTGAAAATATGGTGAAGGGGGGATCGGGCCAAAAAAGGTTGAGAACCACTGCCCTAGAACATAACCCCCGTTTTTCTTTCAGCATTGTCTGCATATTCAAGAATATTGACGTGGGAATGTCGCTGTGTGTATATGATTGGCACCTTATCGTCTTGACAGACGATAGTGTGTAAATTGGAGTTATATCTCTCCATAATACAAAGACTGGGCTGAATTTAGAGATCATGTGATGGCGTTGCTCTAACTGTCCGCCTTTGGGAGCTTCGATCCTAGACCAGTTGCTGACCAAGGTTTAGGGCCTGGTCTGCCCTGGCATGGCATTCAGTCTTTAGGTTGTATTTCCCCGCACTAGGGAAAGCCTTGTACCCCCCTCCAAATTGCGCCCCTCCGCCCGAAACCGTTGGCACAATGTGGGTTGCCGGGTTTGTGAGCATTCTACTGTCTGTCATACGGTAGCTCAGTCATATCTGACTAAGACCTGACTTTTCTTCCTTGCATAAAACGTGGTATTAATATTAGCTAAATGCTATAATACTATTATTTTCTATTGTCTTTCCCATCGGCTACGATAACTGGGATCGTAAGTATATATACTTATGTACCCAGGTTCTCATATACGCCGAGCTTAAACACACGGTTAGAGATAGTGATTCTAAATGCAGATAGGAATCGGTTTTTAGTGAGACCTTAATTATACGTACATCTTACAGAATCATTAATAGCGCGCTGTGAACAGGGAGAATTCGATTGTTGATGCCATGCACGCTACACGGGCCTGTTTGTGAGATTAGAGAGATGTTGAAATAAGCGAGCAGCGGTAGTTATATCAGTCTTCCAAGCAACGACATGGGCGGCGC
>OY992891.1:92745795-92748295 GCA_963921405.1 Cepaea hortensis
AGGATTTAAGGCCGCCAGGCTAGTACAGTCGCTGCGAACTGTGCAAGTTAGTGTTTCCCTTTTGCCCAACACAGACAATTACTACTTTTGTTAATGTCACACCATAGTTAATCTACATTTGTAACAGCCCATTCACTTTTCTCTTGTGTTAGTAATTCGTTGGTTGCGACAGGTTTTCGGTTACCGCATACGGTACTGACATGATACTCAGGCTATTTCGAATAGATTTTCTGCTATTTTGGGAGTTGGGCCTTTTCTATACGATTGTTCACTTAGGGCAGTGTGCACAGGCAGCCTAATAATTATTCGCTCGTGTGGTTATAAACGAATAATTTTGAGAACGTACGGATTCACGCAGGAGAGCTGTAAAAGTGTAAACAATGTTTCATCTGGCCGGAGATTGTTTTGTGGTCAGCTCTGACCGTGGATAAAGATTCTCACCGAACTTGGACGGTACTGTTTGGCCACCACTTGGGGTCGAGAGTGTAGCGTCTGCATCATGGGAGCCAAGTTCTCCAGACTTACAGAGTCAATTTCAAGAAGAGCTCGAAGTTCTTCTACAACGGCCAGCCCAGAAGTTGTGTGTGATTCTCCAAATGGAAATGTTGGTGTGTAGTAATTGTTGATGTTACTACTGCTGCTGCTGCTGCTGCTGCTGCTGCTGCTACTGCTGCTGCTGCTGCTACTACTACTACTACTACTACTACTACTACTACTACTACTACTACTACTACTACTACTACTACTACTACTACTGCTGCTGCTGCTGCTGCTGCTGCTACTACTACTACTACTACTACTATAACTACTACTACTACTACTACTACTACTACTACTACTACTACTACTACTACTACTACTACTACTACTACTACTACTACTACTGCTGCTGCTACTGCTACTGCTACTGTTGCTGCTGCTGCTGCTGCTCCTCCTCTTCCTCCTCCTATTACCACTGCTGCTATGCTTTTCTTCATCCTATCTCACTACCTCTTTGTGTGTTTATAAAGTGTGTGTTATCTTTGTGTATACTCGATTATCGGTGGTCTTGCCTTCTTCTTCTTCGAATACATTCAGACATCAGCCTAGATACATTCAACTGATTCAGTGTCGACGGAAAATATATCTTCACAAGTGACCTCCCATTTAGACGGAAGGATGATATATCGCCATATTGGAGTTATCGTGTTATTTGGTTTGTTTCACGGCATGTGTCGCAGTTCCAGCGCCCAGTGAACGGAAATTTACTTTGCAACACTTATTCATTAGATTGTGTATCATGTTTTAAACCCAAGTTTTGTATGGCACTGAATCGGTTAATAATTAAAACAGTAATTAACTTAAGAGTTGTTGAAATCTTTAGTAGAGCTTATCCTTAAAGTAGAACTGATATAGGCTATCGCACTTTTTCTACTCCGCATATATTGAACACCCAGGCAACAAATATCTAGCTGTCAATTTACCAGTTCCATAATTACATTCATCAGTATCTCCTCTCTGCAGTTTATTGAACAATTATTTCAGCTTGTTGTGTCCTGCTTGCGGAGTCTGAAGATTGATATTTGTTCACATCAGTTGTGTATTAGCATGCATCATTTTTCTGGTTGCCTGGATGCTCAGTTTCCTACTTGGTTCTACAAGATCTTCTTACAAAGGTCTTGGTTCCATTACAGGTTGTGTCTGTATCAGGTTATTGTAGTCTCCTGCCTTCTTGTGCCACCTTATCAGCCGCTTCATTTCTAAAATTGTTGCAGTGTGACGTTACTCGCTGAATTAGAACATTTTTCGATCTCTGACTGTCCGTAGATTACTGCTCTATGTACTAGTTCTACTCTGTGTCAGTATTGAAACATCTAATTTCTCACCTGTGTAGAGAACCATGGCCTCATATTTACCCTGCAATTAATTGATGATTTTCTAATTACCATAGACTATATTTTCTTTGCTCCTGTTTTTGTTCTTGAAGATTTTTTGAGAATTCCCACACCTGCATTTTCTGTTGAATTGTTTACAGATTCCTCCGTATATGCATGGGCCCAAGTGCTTCATGAGTACTGTTCTTCTATGCTTTTTCTTCTTTATTTTGTACTGATTTTAAATACAGTAACAACGAACAATAGATTGCACGATTTATTGCCTAGCATATTTCGCTGCATCTCGTCAGGTGCATACTGCAGAGTTATAAATCTTACGAAGAAAAGAAATGAATAAAACCAATGCTGAAACAATTAAACCTCATAATCATAGACGTTGTGGTTCCCCTCTCAGTTAGTTAGCCGTTAGCCAGGCGTCAGATTACCCTCTCAGCATATCGAGCCATTCAGTTCGTAGATACTCGGACCCCCCCCCCCCCCCCCCCAGTATCTCCAACAGCTAGGTAGTTAATCGCGGTTCCAACTTCACGGCAAAGGGTCACCCACACAATGCTCCGTTCCTATGCCAGTGAATATCACACAAAATGCTCTCCACTGTCGCATATGAAGAGCTGAACAGACAGCAG
>OY992891.1:92755795-92765795 GCA_963921405.1 Cepaea hortensis
TGACCTTTGCGTAATTGAGCTACTTTTGATTAGACTCAAGGTACGATATCTATGTGTGCGTGAGATATGTGATGTTAGCGTACAGGTGGGAGCTGTTTCTATAATGATATAGCTGAGGTTAGCGTCCAGGTGAATTATATATATACTTGGGTTACCTGAGGTTTTTTGTCCAGGTATGTTATCTGTTCTCGAGTTACCTAAGAATAGTGTCCAGGGAAGATATATGTACGTGAGTTACCTGAGGTTAGTGTCTACGGAAGATATATGTACGTGAGTTACCTGAGGTTAGTGTCTAGGGAAGATATATGTACGTGGGTTACCTGAGGTTAGTGTCTAGGGAAGATATATGTACGTGGGTTACCTGAGGTTAGTGTCTAGGGAAGATATATGTACGTGAGTTACCTGAGGTTAGTGTCTAGGGAAGATATATGTACGTGAGTTACCTGAGGTTAGTGTCTAGGGAAGATATATGTACGTGGGTTACCTGAGGTTAGTGTCTAGGGAAGATATATGTACGTGAGTTACCTGAGGTTAGTGTCTAGGGAAGATATATGTATGTGAGTTACCCGAGGTTATTGTCTAGGGAAGATATATGTACGTGAGTAACCTAATGTTAGTGTCCAGGTACTTTAGTTACCCATGGTTATATCACAGTGACGTCGCGGCTCTCCGGTCTTGCTGATGTGTTCTCCGTCTCCTTCGTGTTGTCGAAGAGTTCAAACACATATAATCCCGGGATTTTACATACGCCTCTGCTCAGTCCTCTAAGATGGTCCTTCCTCCTCTAAGATGGTCCTTCCTCCTCTAAGATGGTCCTTCCTCCTCTAAGATGGTCCTTCCTCCTCTAAGATGGCCCTTCCTCCTCTAAGATGGTCCTTCCTCCTCTAAGATGGCCCTTCCTCCTCTAAAATGGTCCTTCCTCCTCTAAGATGGTCCTTCCTCCTCTAAGATGGTCCTTCCTGCCAGTGGCAAACTGGATTCCTGACCCTGCCAGTTGTATCCACATGTAATCATCTGTTTGTGTTTCCTCTTGCAACAGGCCAGCATTTATAGACAGCATCACACCTCCCTTAGAGATCCATAGTGGTTCTGTCTGAGGTGCCCAGGAGGCTGCCAATCGGCCCGTTCTGGTCCTTTCATACCAGCATGAGCTGGTCAGTAGAGTCACACCAGTCCATTTAAGCGTAATGAATCTGTATCAGCCATTTATGCCAGAAATATTTAGATTGAACCTTCCGTTCAGGTATGTTATCTGTCAGTTATTATCACTGCCTTATTAAATATGTCCCAGAAAGCCATCTCAGAGCAGCGGTGACCGCCTCCACCTCCATTCTCATGCAGGATATGTGTGAATATGTTCCATTCTGCTTTACGATCTTTTTACCCCTGGCTCTAGCCAGGAAGCTCCACCCTGATCTCTCACCCTGCTACACTGATCTATCAGTATATTCCGCTACATCATCCGTCTCGGCCATATTCTCGATCAGTTACATTATTGTCAACCTTGTTCTCCTATTGAGACACTTCTTAAGTCTCTGCCAAGTGTTATACAGATTTGATCAAGTGCACTGTCTTCGCTTGTATGAATCCAGTCCGCCTCTACAAACAATCTACAACCTGTTTAAGTTACGTGATTTTCTCCTCTATTAAACGAAACATGACTATTCAACAAAGGAGAAATTCACGCAACTTAAACAGGTCGTAGAGACTCTAGAGCAGTGTTTCCCAACCTTTTTTGTGCCATGCCCCACTTAAGCCTTTCTAAAATTCATATTGCCCCCCTCCCCCGCCCCACGCCCCCCTCCCTCTCAACATATACATTATTTTTAATATTCAAAAATTGAAATGTTCACTAAAGAAACTTGAATGATAGGTTTAAGGAAGAAATCACTAGGTAATTATTGAGCAAACACAGTAAGTAAATTTTCAAAACATATAATGGAGAACTGAAATTCAAGTACAAAATAATTTTAATGAAAGATTTTTCTATATTATTTTAATTATTAGTAATTATTTATTATTTAAATTTAGTGAGATCCTTGCGCTTGATGCTTCCTGCAAAGAGATCTTATGTCAGGTTCCAATTTAGTTAACTTCAGTCTCAAGTCTACCCGTTTTGTTATATTCAGCCGATTTCTTCCATTTTCAAATTGCCCCCCTTAACAGTCAAATTGCCCCCCTGTGGGGCGTGGGCCCCACGTTGGGAAACACTGCTCTAGAGGATTGGAATGGATTCGCACAAGGGAAGACATGGCAAACTATCAAATACGTATAACTTACAAATAAACTAGAGAACTTGGTGGTAAGATTGTGGGGATCAGAACAAGGGGAAGGCAGAGAAGTAAATATCTTGATGGCTTGGCCACGTGGCATGGTCGAAACAAGAACACAAAGGTAATCCACGACTCTGGTGATCGTGTGAGATGGCGAAACATGACCGCCCACGCTTATCGGCGAGGCACTAGAGGATGATAGTATTCTCTGCCATCGTAACCCATGCTTGTTCTCTCTGGAGTCTTGCTCACTATCATGTATGGTTATACAGAGATACCTGCAAATATGATCTTTCTTATGACCTTTAAATTAGCCTTTGCCTGGGTCAACAAATACCTGGATTTGATTGAGACGAGCGCAAGCGTGCACCGAATTGTTCTGATTGGGGTATCTGTGGGGCGGCCTGGCACTACTCTCATCTCTTCATTTTGGATACCCTCCAATCTTTCTCACCGGGTTATGGATAGCGTCGGTGCACACGACCCGTGCTCAATAAAAGACACGACCACATGATGAAGGACAAGCATTCTGTGTTCCATGTGAGTTTTTGCCATAATTCCTAGTGCCGCCAATCCCCGTTTGCCAGAGTGTACCGAATTATCAACCTGATGTTTGTATATCAGACTGTGCAATATTATCAACGTGATGTTTGTATGCCAGACTGCAATATTATATACGTGATGTTTAAATGCCAGACTTTACAATACTATATACGTGATGTTTGTACATCAGACTGTACCGTATTATCAACGTGATGTTTGTATATCAGACTGTACAATATTATATACGTGATGTTTGTATGCCAGACTGTACAATATTATATACGTGATATCTGTGTGCCAGACTGTACAATATTATCAACGTGTTATTTGTATATCAGACTGTACAGGGGCGAGGTTCGGGTTGATCACCTTGATCGCCAAATGCTGGGCACCCTCGACAATGTCTTTCCTGTTCCTGCTGGAAACATTGTGTACAATCTCAGCTGAGAATGTGCGGTTCTACATCAACAGTACTTTCAGTTCCTTGACATTTTGAACCAGGAATTTATTGAAGCCATCGGGACAGACGTGCTTGCATTTCTTCAGATACCGTAACCAATGTTGGACATCTTTTACTAACCCTTGAACCGCCTCCTGATTCTTTGTCAATACCCATTGGCTTGCGCCAGTTTGGCTTGACTTTGCCATATCTGTCGGACTGATGGCGAATGAACTTCTTTGTCCTTTTCTTCTCGATGTTTGCATTGACGAGTGGTCTGATAGCCGCCATGGACCAGTGAGAGATTTCATGTAGTGACTCTTGTAGTCCTCTGTTCAGTTCTTCTTTATCTGAGCCACATATACCAAAATGTACGTCATCAAATATTTGCTTGAGTTTGTCTTGATCTTGTGAGTGTATTTCTGCCAACCTTGTGTCTCGATCTTGTGGGTGTATTTCTGCCAACCTTGTGTCTCGATCTTGTGGGTGTATTTCTGCCAACCTTGTGTCTCGATCTTGTGGGTGTATTTCTGCCAACCTTGTATCTTGATCTTGTGGGTGTATTTCTGCCAACCTTGACGTGTATTAAATATAATGAATGAATCACCACAAAACGAGCAGACTTTACTAGAACATGATCAGAAGTAATAAAAGGGACATTTCGGCCAAAGCCTTCGTCAGCCCCCCCCCCCCCCCCCCCCCCCCCCCAAAAAAAAAAAAAAAAAACTGACAACTACATGAAAAAAAAAAAAAAAAACTACGTGAAAATATAAAGATGAAAGTTACTTATCTGTATCCTTGTTGTGGGCTGGACACGTGTTTCATTGGATCCGCGTGTGTGATTCCAATAAAATAAATGAACCCGATGTGTGATTACAGGGGTCAACGGGTTGACCTTTGTATTGAATAGCACTGGTGACACTGGGAAAGCCTGTGTATATGAATGCGGGTTTGGATGTCCATGTTCACAGATGCAAACAACTTATCTCGTCATCAAGGACGCGGCTGCCCAATTCCCAGGCCACGGGTTCATCCAGCCATGAGCTACGTCATTCATGTCAATGGTCTAGTTTACATTACTACAGTCATCGATTGTCGGTGCAACTGCATCATCTTTACATTGAAACTCTTCGTACACAGCATTTTCAAAAGTCCTTGCATTTTCCCAGTCATTCATGCCGTTAAATAGGATACCAACCGCCTTGTTACTATCTTCTCTAGCATTGTGGCGTAATGCTACAAAAGCTACTTAAATCTCCATAATCTTTTCCAGGTTTAAGGAAAGGTCATAGTTATTTATGGAGTCAAACTTCTAGCTCTGTAGCATTCAACAGGCCGCCCAGTGGAAGGAGATTGAGCCTCTTGGGATAAAACCCGATGCATTGAAGTCAGTCCTCTCGGCTTTAACCCACCCCTCCCCCCTTAAAACCGGTTATTTAAATGTTTTACTGCGCATGCTCAATTGGCTCGTTCTTCTTCTTCTTCTTCTTCTTCTTCTTCTTCTTCTTCTTCTTCTTCTTCTTCTTCTTCTTCTTCTTCTTCTTCTTCTTCTTCTTCTTCTGGTTTTACCTTCTTTCCCTCAAAGGGCCCTCTACCAACTACACACCCCATGTCTTAAGCTGTCCCAAGCTGCTCCGTTTATGGCCATCCCATATTGTTAGTTGCTGTATCTAGTTCTCTTCTCCGTGAGTTTTTATGTCTTCCTCTATGTCTGTTTCCTTGTGGGTTCCAGACTTAACGCTTTATAAGTTATACTATTCTCGGTTTTTTTTCAACGTGTGTTCAATCCAGCTCGAGCGTCTTTTCTTCACCCCTTGGTTATTTATTCTTTGTCTAGTTCTCTCCATGAGCTCCACATCGGTGATTTTGTCACGGCAGAATTTATATCCGCTTATTGTGTGAATGAAAAGAGAGTTGATGAAAGGGATTTAAAAAAAATAAGAGGCAAGTGAAATATTTCGGCCACGTTAAAAGACATAATACTCTAATGAAAATCATATTGGAGGGTAAGGCAAGTCAGCAAGAGGTAGACAGCGATACAAGTGGGAAAATAACATTGCGAGATGAACGAATAGCAATCTGACAAAATGTACAATCATTGCGAGGGAGAGACAGTGCTATAGATGCATTGCTGTCAATCGTCCTTGTGGAGATGACACATGATTGATTGATTGATTGATTGATTGATTGATTGATTGATTGTATGAAGCATGTCAACCTCCGACATCTTTGAACGTAATGCTTATTTCCTGTACAGAAGAAGCAAGCGGGCAAGGAAGATGTGCAGCAGAAAGTGATCGCTGCCACCACCATACAAGCACAGTTCCGACAGAAGACCTCCAAGGAAGAGACTCAAGTCCTGAGAGAAGAAGACGCCGCCATCAGGATCCAGAGTGGATTCCGAGGCCATATAGACAGGGAGCGAGTTCGGAAAATCAGGTACGTGTCTCTGAATGTTGTGCTTTGTTTGTTTGATTAACATGGATGATTTGGCCGCGTTCATGATCTCACTGGCTTTTCTGTGCAAATAATCATCGTAATAACTTCTCTTTTTATACATACCTAACCACTTGTCCATCCACTTCGAACGTGCGTGCGTGCGTAACTACCTACCTACCTACCTACCTACCTACCTACCTACCTACCTACCTACCTATGTACCTACCTTCCTACCTACCTACCTACTTACTATCCACTATGAAGGATGTAGTCTTTAGTAATGCGAGAGAAATAATACTGCTAGGCGACTTCAACATAAACACTAACAAATCAAACAAAACATGGGCAAACATAATAGAGTCATATAACTTCCAACAGTTAGTCAAACAAGCCACTAGAATAACAAAATCATCTGCAACACTTATAGAACATATCTATACTACGTGTGCTGACAACATCACAGAATGTACTGTACCTATTAATGCAATGAGCGATCACTACCCAGTATGTTGCACTTGGTCGAAAAAAAGTACCAAAACTCCGAAAAAACAAACATATAAGTATAAAATATAGAAATTATAAAAACTTCAATCAAGACGCCTTTTTACAAGACTTGCTCAACTCATCTCTGGACTATGTTTACCAGCTTCCTGACTCAGATGATGCTCTGGACCACTGGCAGAAGACCTTTCTAAGTGTATTTGATAAACATTAAAAAAAATAGTTTAAGATAAGCATGTTCCATTTAAGGAAGTTCGTGTTAAACATCACAATAAGCCCCCGTGGATCACACAGGAGGTAGTTGAACTTATGAGAGACCGGGACAGGGCACATAAAAATAGAGATCTAACTATGTACCGTAGTCTGAGAAACAAAGTTCAATATGTTATTCGAAAGGAAAAGAAACACTATTTTAAGAACTTAATAATAGATAAAACCAACACTAAAGATATATGGAAAGCAATTAAAACCTTGACAAACAAACACAAATCATCACAATCATTACCATCAAATCAGGTTACATGTGATCAAGTCAGTAATTTTTTTCAGTCCGACATAAACCAACAGAAGACTGCAATACCAGATGTGCCTCATGACATATATTTATTATCATCATTCTGTGAGAGCAAATGCTATGGAGACATTCCCTCCAACATACCGCTAATGACGACCACTGAAGTATTTACTCATCTCAGTAACCTAAGAAACAATAACTAATCAGGACTAGATGGAATCAGTAATCGGATCCTTCGCTATGCTGCACCGACGATCTGCGAGTCACTAACGTTTATATACAATCAATGTCACACCAAATGTCACTTCCCATCAGCCTTTAAAATCGGTAAAGTGTATCCTCATTTAAAAGCTGTTTCATTAGACGACTGTATCATGAGTAATTATTGGCCAATTTCCATATTATCCTCATTATCCAAACCGCTAGAAAAGCACAACCACAAAACAACACTAGAGCACTTAGTTCGCCACAAACTAATAGCTGACAGCCAGTCAGGATTTCGACCAAAATATTCCTGTAATACGGCCCTAACAAACATGATAGAAAACTGGCATCAAAATATTAACAACAATACTCAATGTGGAACGATGCTTATAGACTTTAGAAAAGCATTCGAGATGATAGATCATACTATCCTAATTAAAAAACTAGAAACAATGAAAGTAAGCTTTAATATAGTAACATTAATAAACTCATTTTTATTGGACAGAAAACAAATCGTATCACACAATAAATCTCTATCCCGAGCCACTACCATTTATATTGGAGGACCACAGGGGTCTACACTTGGCCCTCTGTTATGTGCCATTTATATAAATGATCTTCCCTTATATCTGTCACCGTCATGGGATCTATTTGCAGACGACTGCACAGTATATACAAACGCTGTTGATCGTAATGTGTTAGAATTATCCTTGCAACAGGAAATAAATAGTGTAGTAAACTGGAGTCATGCAAACCGCATGCAAATTAACATTTCTAAAACTAAATCTACGTTAATAGGAACCAGGCAAAGACTTCACACTCTAAGAACTCTTCAGCTGCACATTGGTAGCACACCTATAGAAAGTGTAACCGAGCACAAGGCACTGGGTCTTATCATAGATCAAAATCTATCCTTCAATTCCCATGTTCATGCTCTAGTTAAACAAATAGCCAAAATAATATACCAAATTGCCAAATTTAAATATTTCCTCGACGAAAACACAAGAAAGATATTCTATACTTCCCACATACAAACACATATTGATTATTGCTCCACAATCTGGGATGGATGCTCCAAATCAATAATAAAACGCCTTTATTCATCCCAGAAAAGGGCAGTGCGTCTAATCAATGGTGATAAGTGTACAGACAATTGTAACCTACTTGAACGTCTTCAGTTACTGCACTCCACAAACGCCTACTTTTTAATAAGGCTAAACTAATTCACAAAATCCTATTTCAAAATGTCCCAAGCTACCTTTGGCCATTGTTTAAATATAATGCAAGACATAGCGAACGACTAAATATACTCCATGTCCCTAAACCTAGGAAAGACTTATTTAAAATAAGCTTAGCATACTCTGACACTCAGTTGTGGAACAATCTTCCACAAGAAATCAAAGACACCACCAATCATTGTACATACAGTCGCAACCTGTTTGAACACTACCCCAGGACAGAATACATGCCCCCTTAAAAAAAAAAAAGCAACAAAGATAATAATAAAGGTAAATTATCTCAAACGACAACTAGCCACAAAAAAAAAAAAAAACATTCCCATATGTATGGCACGTTACACCCACCTTGGGTATTCATGGTGCCCATGTTAAATATTTCCTCAACGAGTCATGTAATATTGATTATTTTTCATGCTTTTTAATGCTTATTGTTTTTTTTTTTTTTGGGGGGGGGGGGGGGGGGGGTCAAAGAATTGCTTTCATAAGAGATGTTGAATGAAAGAATGTATGAGAGGAAATAGAGAAGAAGGACAGAATGTCAGACGGGCCTGCGTGCCCAATTCTTAACCCTTGGAAAATAAAGATTTACTTACTTACTTACTTACTTACTTACTTACTTACTTACTTACTTACTTACTTACTTACTTACTTACTGAACCTACCCAACTTCCTGTCTACCTGCCAACCTGTCAAACCACTAAGAACATACCTAACTACATATCTGCCCCCTGCGTAGGTGCCTCTCTTCTCTACCTGTCTACATACCTGCCTACTAACTTACTAATGTACCTGCATATATGCCTGCCTACCTACCAACCTACCTACCAACCTACCCACCAACCTACCTACCAACCTACCCACCAACCTACCCACCAGCCTACCTACCTACCAACCTACTTATCAACATACCTACCAACCTACCTACCTACCAACCTACCTACCAAACTAATAACCTACCTACCTAATAACCCACCTACCAACCTACCTACCTACATACCTAGCAACCTGCCTAGCAACCTCCCTACAAACCTAGCTACGAACCTAAATACCAACCAATCTACCTACCTACCTAGCTACCTACCTACCTACCAAACTACCAACAAATCTACCTACCAACCTATCTACCAATCTACCTACCAACCTACCTACCAACGTACATACCAACCTACCTACTAACCTACATACCAACTTACCTACCAACTTAACTACCAACCTACTTACTAACCTACCTACCAACCTACCTACCAACCTACCTGCCAATCTAACTACCAACCTACCTACCAACCCACCTACTAACATACCTACCCATCTACCTACCAATCTACCTACCAACCTACCTATCAACCTACCTACAAACATACCTACCAACCTACCTAACATCCTACCTACCAACCTACCTATCAACCTAATACCTATCAACCTACCTACCAACCTACCTACCTACCAACCTATCAACCTACCTACCAACCTACCTACCAACCTACCTACTAACCTACCAATCTATCAACCTACATACCTACCAACCTACCAAACTACCTACCTACCACCTACCTACCCACATACATAACGATCTACCACCCACCCACCCACCTACCCACCTACCTACCCAACTACCTACCCACGTAGTACCCACCTACCTTCCCACCTACCCATCTACCTACCTACCTACTCACCTAACTACCCACCTACCTACCCACCTACCTATCCACTACCTATCTACCTACATATCCAGCTACCTACCCACCTACCCACCCACATACCTACCCATTTACCTACCCATCTACCTACCCACCTACCTACCCACCTACCCATCTACCGACCCACCTACCTACCAACCTACCTACCTACC
>OY992891.1:92770795-92930795 GCA_963921405.1 Cepaea hortensis
GTATTTGTCTTCTCATAATGTGGCCTCACAGCGATGACTGCTTCTTTCTGATGTTTGAGATAATTTGTCTTTGCGATTTAGCCTCCCTCAGAATGTCCAGATTGCTCACTTCGTCTGTCCAGTGAATTTTCAGTATTCTTCTATAAAATTACATCTTCAAAGCTTCTAGAGATTTTTTTCGCCTGTTTACTAATTGTTCAGTATTCGCAATCGTATGCTAAAATAGTTCTTTGTAACACGCAAGAACTCTTTCTAACTTCCAATGTCAAGGACTTGTTGCATGAAATATTTATCATGCGATAGAATGTACTATGTGTTTAGCAATAAAAGATTGTGTATCACTCTTTTTTTGCATTGCATAATTTCTTCTTTTCCTACATTATTTGGCTGTTTTCTTTAATGCATTTTGTTATGAATTACTTCACTGAATTTACGTGATGATATTTTGCTTGAATTCTTATTTTGTACAAGCACATTCTTATACAGAACACACACACACGCATTGTCCGGTAGCAATTTCCTGCTATGGATCTTGGTGTCCTCGCGGCATCACATTTTGTAGGCCTAGAGCATGCAGGAGGAGGCGGCCAGGCTGTACCTCACTGTGGCAAGCGACAAGCCCTGGCAAACCCGCGAACAACCGTGCTCACGACGTCACCAGCGGAGCTCAATGTCAGCTTCGCTAGTGGGCCTGTCTTATGGGCTTCCCACAAATTGCATTGATTTGGGCGACCATTTCTCTATGGCCACGAATTGCGTCAATTTGGGCGACTATTTCTCTGCAGCCGCAAATTACGTGTGTTTAGGGCAACCATTTCTCTGTAGCCACGAATTGGGTCGCTTTGGACGACCATTTCTCTGTAGCTACGAATTGTGTCGCTTTGGGCGACCATTTCTCTGTAGCCACGAATTGCGTCACTTTAGGCGACCATTTCTCTGTAGCCACGATTTGGGTCGCTTTGGACGACCATTTCTCTGTAGCTACGAATTGCGTCGCTTTGGGCGACCATTTCTCTGTAGCCACGAATTGCGTCCCTTTGGGCGAACATTTCTCTGTAGCCACGAATTACGTCGCTTTGGGCGACCATTTCTCTGTAGCCACGAATTACGTCGCTTTGGGCGACCATTTCTCTGTAGCCACAAATTACGTCGCTTTGGGCGAACATTTCTCTGTAGCCACAAATTACGTCGCTTAGGGCGACCATTTCTCGGTGACCACGAATTGCGTCACTTCTGACGACCATTTCTCTGTATACAAGAATACCAACTGCAGATCTGTTTCCTGGACAATGTGTTGCTAGTTTATGTGTTCATACAGTTCGGGTTGTTTGTTGGTTTTAGTTTGTTATGGAAGTTTTGGTTGGATAAGATATTACCAAATATTTGACTGTTTATTTCAGTTGTTTTGGGTAAAATATATTTTTCTTCCCCACCCTCTCCCCATCCTTTAACACCCCTGATTTCCCCTATCCTCCTCGTCTACCTTCACCAACTATTTTTACTATTCTACTTCTTCGTTTCCTCCAAGTCGTCTGTTTGTATCTCTGCTTTTCTTTATCCGTGTCTGCATCTCTATCTGTTTGTCTCTGTGTCTTGTCTGCATGTCTGCCTGTTTGTCTCTCTGTCGGTCAGTCTTTCTCTCTGACAATAAGTATGTTTCTCTTTCTGCCTGTCTGCCTGTTTGTCTCTCTGTCTGCTTGTTTCTTTTTCTGTCTAGCTCAGTCTCTCTGTCTGTCTGTGTGTATGTTTATCTGTATCTCCCCGTCTGCCCCTCTATCTGCCTCTCTGTCTATCTCTCTGTTTGATGTGAGTTATTTGAATACCACGATGCTCGCACTCATGAGTAAGCCTATGATGCAATCTCTACCTTCAGCAACAAATGCCAGTGAAACAATGCCACTGATTGTCCAGTCTTTAATGTCATCGGTTTATTTTCTTAGGTTTTTGGTTTTCAGGTCTACTCCAAAGAATAGTTTTCGTCAACGAATCTGTCTATTTACATGGCCAATCCGGGCATGTCTTCGATCTTTGCGCTACCACCAACCGTGTTTTATGAAAGCAGTTTTATGAATAAACCGCTTGCCACATTTCTCTATGTCCGATTGTTACACTCTTCTGTGTCGGTTTTCTACAGTCATGTTTATTACTTTGTCACTCTTACATGTTTCCATTTACCACACTTTCATTTATCTATTTGCCACACATTCATTTATCTGTTTGCCACACTTTCGTTTAACTATTTGTCACACTTTCGTTTAACTATTTGCCACACTTTAATTTATCTATATGCCACACTTCCATGCGTCTGTCCAGTTACTACACATTCATTTATCTATTTGCCACATATTCATTTATCTATTTGCCATACTTTCATGTATCTATTTGCCACACTTTCATGTATCTATTTGCCACACTCTCTTGTGTCTGTCCATTTGCCACACTTTCACGTGTCTGTCCGTTTGCCACACTTTCATTTATCTATTTTCCACACTTTAATGTATCTATTTCCCACACTTTCATTTAGCTATTTGCCACACTTTCATGTATCTATTTACTACACTTGCATGTGGTTTCATTTATCTATTAGTCACACTTTCATGTGTCTGTCCATTTGTCATACTTTGATTTATCTATTTGCCATACTTTCATTTAGCTATTTGTGACACTTTCATGTGTCTGTACATTTGTCATACTTTCATTAAGCTATTTGCGACACTTTCATTTATCTATTTGCCGCACGTTAATTTATCTATTTGCGACACTTTCATTTATCTATTTGCCACACTTTCATTTATCTATTTGCCACACTTTCATTTAGCTATCTGCGACACATTAATTTAGCTTTTTGCCACATTTTCATTTAACTCTGCATTATTCGTGTGTGTCTGGTTTCCACGATTTTCAATGTCCGTTTGTGTGTACGTTTGTCACAATTTTGTTTCTACGTTTGTCACAATTTTGTGTGTACGTTTATCACAATCACAATTTTGTGTGTACGTTTGTCACAATTTTGTTTTTACGGTTGTCACACTTTTATGTGTACTTTTGTCACACTTTTGTGTGTACGTTTATCACAATTTTGTGTGTACGTTTGTCACAATTTTGTGTGTACATTTGTCACAATGTTGTGTGTACGTTTGTCACAATTTTGTTTTCTTTAGTCACACTCCGTGCCGAAGGTGTTACGGACGCAATTCTTGATCTCGCATACCGCGTTCGAAACACAGCTGCAGGAGATTTGGCAGCAGACTGCTTTGCGTTGGTTGTCATTAAATGCTATGAGTGACGGTTGTTCAGAAAGCAATGGCAAATTATTAACGTAAACTTGCGAAGAAATCACAAACAGCCAAAAAGCTGGGTTTGACTGCGACGTCCTGTAAAAGATATAAAACTAACTATCTATCCGAGAAGGCTTGAAATCCGAACCTTTCAGTGCGATCACCATCATTATCAGATGTGCTGTTAGCTCGCGTAGGCGTCCATGTCTCTCCACAGATCTCGTTTCCTCGTGTTCTCGGTCAATTCTATAGATGTTATTCCCCCATGCCACAGTATTAGACCATCCAGGGCTATTTATGTTAGTCTACCCCTGCCTTCTGCCTGTGTGTGTGTGTGTGTGTGAGAGAGAGAGAGAGAGAGAGAGAGAGAGAGAGAGAGAGAGAGAGAGAGAGAGAGAGAGAGAGAGAGAGAGAGAGAGAGAAGAGAGAGAGAGAGAGAGAGAGCATCACTATTTTTACGTCACATACATTTTATGTACACATTTTTCTCCATGTTTAACATTTTTATGAGACTGCTCATGACAAGTGTCAGTGTATATGTGTGAGTAAAGTGTGAGAGTTTCTTCATACTAGTTTCAATACTATCGTGAGACATTTTGTATGTGTCTAGATGTGAGGAAGTGTGAGTGTATGTGGAGGATATGTGTGAGTGTGGGGATATGTGTGGGTAGTGGGTGTGTGGGTGGGGTGTGTGTGGGTGGGGGTATGCGTTTGGATGGGTTGGGGTGTGTTGGTTTTGGTGGGTAGTGGTATTTGTGGGTGTTGGTGGGATCTGTGGATGGGTGTGTGGGGGTGAAAGTAGGGGTGTTGGAATGGGTGTGGGGGATGTGTGTATGGGTGGAGGATATGTGTATGGGACGGATGCAGGGGATGTGTGTTTATGTGGGTGGTGATGTGTGGACGGTTTGAGGAAGTATGTGTAGGAGGCGGGGTTGTGTGGGTAGGGGATTGTGTTGGGTGGATTGGGGATGCAAGGGTGGGTGGGGAGAAGTGTATGGTGTGTGGGTTTGAGATATTTGTGCGGTGTGTTGGTGGGGGATGTGTGAATGATGTGTGGGTGGAGGGTATGTTTGTGGAGGTATGGGTGGAGGATAGTGTGTGGTGTGGGGGATGTGTGTGATGGGTGCGGGGAATGTGCGTATGAATGGGGTATATGTATGGGTGAGTAGGGGATTGTGGTGGTTGGGGGAAGTATGTGGGGGAGTGTTGGTGGGAGATGTGTGTGTTTGGATGGGGAATGTGTGGGTGGGGGTGTGTGAGTGAGTGGCTTAGGGATGTGTAAGTGGGTGAGGGAGTTGTATGTGTCGGGGTGGGATGTGTGAGTGGGTGGAGGATGTGTGTGGGGTAGGGGTATTGGGATCGAGAGATGTTTGGTTGGGGGGGGGGGGGGTGTGGGTGCGTAGTGGAGAATGTATGCGTGAGTGAGTGTGTGTTGGTGGACGGGTAGGGAATGCGTGTGTGGGTGGGGAGAGGTGTGTGGTGTGTTGGTTGGGGATATTGTGTGGGTGAGGTATGTGTGTGTGGGTGGGGGATTTTTGTGTTTTGTTTTGTTTTTGTGTTGTGTGAGTGGGGGTATGTGGGGTGGATGGGTAAGGGTATCATGTGTGGGTGTGGGTGGGAATATTGTGTGGTATCTGGGTGGGGGATATGTGTGTGGTGTGTAAGTGGGGATGTGTTGGTGAGGGATATGTGTGTGTGTGGTGCGTGGGTTGGGAATAGTGCATGATAGGAGGTGTATGTGATGTGCGGGTGGGGGATTAGGTTAAGGCATGTGTGGGTGGGTGGAAGTTGTATGTGTGGGTGGTGGGGTGTGTGTTAGTGGATTGGGGATGTATGGGTGGTTAGAGAGATGTGTGTGTGTGGGGTGGGGGTAGGGACATGTCAGTTGGTGGGGATGTGTGTGTATGGTTTGGGAATGTGTGAGTGGATGTGCGATGTGTGGGTTGGTGTGGGATTGTGTGCATGGGTGGGGAATATGTTGTCGATGGAGATGTGGCTGGGGGATGGGTGGTTTGAGGTGTGGGTGGGGAGAGGATGTGTGGGGTAGTATGTGTATGTGGATGGGCGTAGGATGTGTGGGTTGGTGGGGGAATGTTTGTGGGTGGCGAGTGTGTTTTGGTTGGGGGATCAGGCGAGGGCAGTGTGTGTGGGTGGGGGATGTGCGGGAGGGGGATGGATCGGTTGGTGGGGTATGTATGTGTCCCTTGGTGTGCGTGTGTGTCGGTAGGTGGGGGTGTGTATGTGTCCCTTGGTGCACGTGTGTGTGGGTAGGTGGGGGTGTTGTGTGGGTGGGGTGATGTATGGATAGGTGGGAGATGGGCTTCATAACATGGTAATTAGCCTTGTTTATGTTTACAACATTCATTTCACAATGTTTATTTTATCTTCCTATGTAAATGTATAATGCTCTTGATGAACGAAAGACGAGTGATTGGAAGGGCCGAATGTAAGACGGGCCTGCGCGCCCGATTTGTGACCCTAATAAAGTTGATTTGATTTGATTTGATTTGATTTCTTTACCGTTGATCTTTCCTGTTGTCACGATATTCTCCACTGCTTCTCTTCTCACTACAAGATCATCCAACAATGTTCGTCTCTTTCTTATAATTGTATATAATATTCTATTTCTCTTCTAATTACATAGCCATTCCAATATCGTTCGTCTCTTTCTTATAGTTGCATGTAATGTTCTATTCACAATACCCTTTCCCTGACCGAGAAGTTTTTCAAAGGTTGTTATGGGAGCGAGGTCCTGCAAAGGACATGCTACTGAATGAATGAATAAATGAGGCACTCGTTAGTTACACTGGCAGTGAACATTTTCTGCAATATTAGTCTGATAAACCGCATGTCGGTTGCGTCCATACTATTCCCAACTGATTCAACGCACTGTATCTTTAATATGCATCGCATATTATTATATCTGCACAAAAGGGCAAGAAGCTTTTTTATTGGCTCATCCTCTGATTGCCGTTCTGAAGCTGCCGTTCTGAAGCTATATAGACAGATTACTATTTCCACTGTTTGTGAAACAAAACACATTAATATCCGCACCGTTTATGCAACTATACACACTCTACCATCTACACTGATTATGAAACTAGACACATTAATATCTGCACCGTTTATCATACTAAACACACTACCAACTACACTGTTTATGAAAATTAAACACATTACCATCTCCACTGTTTATGAAAATTAAACACATTACCATCTACACTGTTTATGAAAATTAAACACATTACCATCTCCACTGTTTATGAAAATTAAACACATTATCACCTACACTGTTTATGAAAGTTAAACACATTACCACCTAAACTGTTTATGAAACTAAACATATTACCATCTACACTGTTTATCAAACTAAACATATTACCATCTCCACTATTTATGAAAATTAAACACATTACCATCTACACTGTTTATGAAACTAAACACATTACCATCTACACTGTTTATCAAACTAAACACATTACCATCTCCACTGTTTATGAAAATTAAACACATTATCATCTCCACTATTTATGAAAACTAAACACATTACCATCTACACTGTTCATGAAAATTAAACACACCACCACCTTCACTGTTTATGAAACGTAAACACATTACCATCTCCACTGTTTATGAAACGTAAACACATTACCATCTCCACTGTTTATGACACGTAAACACATTACCATCTCCACTGTTTATGAAACGTAAAAACATTACCATCTACACTGTTTATCAAACTAAACACATTACCATCTCCACCGTTTATCACACTAAACACATTACCATCTCCACTGTTAATGAAAATTAAACACAATACCATCTCCACTGTTAATGAAAATTAAACACATTACCATCTACACAGTTTATGAAACTTAATCACATCACCATCTACACTGTTTATCAAACTAAACACATTACCATCTCCACAGTTTATGAAACTTAAACACATTAATAATATACACACGCCAATGACAATTTCGCCGGCAGGGATACTTATTGGGTACATTATTCTCATCATCATCATCACCGCGCGCTACACCGATAAGCGTTGGCGATCATGTTTCAGCATCTCATACGATCACCAGAGTTGTGGATCAGCTGTGTGTTCTTGTCTCGACCAAGCCACATGGCCAAGCCATCCAGATATTTACGTATCTGCCTTCCCATTGTTGTTTTTCCTTCAATCTTGCCAGTTGTCACCAAGTTCTATAGTTTATTTCTGCCCATAACCTGTCCAAAATTCAGTGACTGTGTATATCTAATTTCTCTAATCAGTTTGCGATTTTCATATACTGGACTCTTATAATAATAATAATAATAATAATAATAATAATAATAATAATAATAATAATAATAATAATAATAATACAGTCGTCTTCCGGTGGGTTATGTGATCGCAATCACGCCGGTGGCTGTTACTTTACTTCCCAACATAGTTTCTGGTGCGCTTATTAGTCGATTTGGGAGTGTTTACCTGGGAGTGTTGGCCTGAGAGTGTTGGCCTGGGAGTATAGACCTGCGAGTGTTGACCTGGGAGTGTTGACCTGGGAGTGTTGACCTGGGAGTGTTTACCTGGGAGTGTTGACCTGGGAGTGTTGACCTGGGAGTGTTGACCTGGGAGTGTTGACCTGGGAGTGTTGACCTGGGAGTGTCGGCCTGGGAGTTTTGACTTGGGAGTATAGATCTGGGAGTGTTGACCTGGGAGTGTTGACCTGGGAGTGTTTACCTGGGAGTATAGACCTGGGAGTGTTTACCTGGGAGTGTTGATCTGGGAGTGTCGGCCTGGGAGTTTTGACTTGGGAGTATAGACCTGGGAGTGTTTACCTGGGAGTGTTGGCCTGAGAGTGTTGGCCTGGGAGTATAGACCTGCGAGTGTTGACCTGGGAGTGTTGACCTGGGAGTGTTGACCTGGGAGTGTTGACCTGGGAGTGTTGACCTGGGAGTGTTGACCTGGGAGTGTTGACCTGGGAGTGTTGACCTGGGAGTGTTGACCTGGGAGTGTTGACCTGGGAGTGTCGGCCTGGGAGTTTTGACTTGGGAGTATAGATCTGGGAGTGTTGACCTGGGAGTGTTGACCTGGGAGTGTTGATCTGGGAGTGTTGGCCTGGGAGTGTTGACCTGGGAGTGTTGACCTGGGAGTGTCGACCTGGAAGTATAGACCTGGGAGTGTTGGCCTGGAAGTATAGACCTGGGAGTGTTGGCCTGGAAGTATAGACCTGGGAGTGTTGGCCTGGAAGTATAGACCTGGGAGTGTTGGCCTGGAAGTATAGACCTGGGAGTGTTGGCCTGGAAGTATAGACCTGGGAGTGTTGGCCTGGAAGTATAGACCTGGGAGTGTTGGCCTGGAAGTATAGACCTGGGAGTGTTGGCCTGGAAGTATAGACCTGGGAGTGTTGGCCTGGAAGTATAGACCTGGGAGTGTTGGCCTGGAAGTATAGATCTGGGAGTGTTGGCCTGGAAGTATAGACCTGGGAGTGTTGGCCTGGAAGTATAGATCTGGGAGTGTTGACCTGGGAGTGTTGGCCTGGAAGTATAGACCTGGGAGTGTTGGCCTGGAAGTATAGATCTGGGAGTGTTGGCCTGGAAGTATAGATCTGGGAGTGTTGGCCTGGAAGTATAGATCTGGGAGTGTTGGCCTGGAAGTATAGATCTGGGAGTGTTGACCTGGGAGTGTTGACCTGGGAGTGTTGGCCTGGGAGTCTTGACCTGGGAGTGTTGACCTGGGAGTGTTGACCTGGGAGTGTTGACCTGGGAGTGTTGGCCTGGAAGTATAGACTTGGGAGTGTTGGCCTGGGAGTGTTGACCTGGGAGTGTTGGCCTGGGAGTCTTGACCTGGGAGTGTTGACCTGGGAGTGTTGACCTGGGAGTGTTGACCTGGGAGTGTTGGCCTGGGAGTCTTGACCTGGGAGTGTTGGCCTGGGAGTGTTGGTCTGGGAGTGTCGACTTGGGAGTGTTGACCTGGGAGTGTCGACTTGGGAGTGTCGGTCTGGGAGTGTCGGCCTGGGAATGTAGGCCTGGGAGTGTCGGCCTGGGAGTTTTGACCTGGGAGTATAGATCTGGGAGTGTTGGCCTGGGAGTGTCGACTTGAGAGTGTTGACCTGGGAGTGTCGACCTCGGAGTGTCGGCCTGGAAGTGTTGACCTGGGAGTGTCGACCTGGGAGTGTTGACCTGGGAGTGTCGACTTGAGAGTGTCGACCTCGGAGTGTCGGCCTGGGAGTGTTGACCTGGGAGTGTCGGCCTGGGAGTGTTGGCCTGGAAGTGTTGACCTGGGAGTGTTGACCTGGGAGTGTCGGCAAATTGTACAGCTCACATCGATGGGGATTCGAACATGTGGGCAGGCAAGCAAGCGAGCTAGCCACAGCACAAACCCTCGTCATACATCGTCACGATATTCTCCAATTTTTCTCTTCTTATTACATATTGTTCGTCTATTTCTTATAGTTATAGCTGTGTATAATGTTCTTCTCACATTATCCTTTTCTGGGCACTCTTTTGGTTCCGTTGCCCAGCTAACGAGTTAAGTGCTTGGAGCGACACTGTGAGTTGTGGATTTCGTGTGGAGTGTTTTACAGCTGTCCGCGGGTTTTCATTGTGAACTGCATGTTCAGAAAACAGCGGTGGTCGGTTGCTGAACTAGCTAGTTTTTTTTTTTGCATTTTTCAGTAATGTGTGTGAAGCTGCTGCTTTTCTAGTTACTGTAGCTTCCATTAATGATGAACTGTAATTTTCGTGGTGGACTTTTGTGATGGAATTCTGGCTACGGCCTTACGCATGTACTTGACAGTGCGTACCGTTGGTTTATCAATTCTGCTGTTTGTCCCACTTTTCACATGGAGCAGTGAGGGGTACTTTGTGTGATACTGACTTTCACTGGAACGGAGCATTATTGGGGTGACCATTTGCCTTGAAGTTGGAACCGCGACTAACTAATTTCTAGGCACTCGTTTGATACTCTGGCAGTTCACATTCTTGGCAACGTTAGTCTAGAAACCATATGTTCTATGTTGACTGTATGTATGTAAGTTTGAAATTTATCATCATCATCATCAGTGCCCTGCCAGCTGGCGTAGGTGTTCATGGCTCTCCACAGATCTTGGTCTTTGGTTTTCTGGATCAACTCTGCTGCTGATATTCCTCCGTGCCATCGTCTCAATTCATCCAGCATCATTTCTCTTGGTCTGCCTCTGTCTCTCTTCCCCTCGATCTGTCCAGTTGTCACGATGTTCTCCAATGCACCTTTTCTCATTACATGACCAAAGAAAGCTTATTGTTGTATATAGTGTTCTAGTTTCATTAGCCTGTTTCGGGCAGTCGTTGTTAGTTACTTTGGCAGTCCAAGGAATTCGCAACATTCGTCTCAGGAACCACATCTCTGTTGCTTCTAATTTCTTCTTAATTTGTTCATTTACGTTCCAAGATTCACTGCCATACAGCAAAATTGGTTCTATATAGCATTTCAGCACTCTCTTTCTTACACTCAGTGATAGTGACCTATTGCACAAGATACTCTTCATTTTCTGAAATGCGGCCTTTGCTTGCCCTATTCTGCGCTTAATCTCTGCTGTACATCTTCCATCTGATGTTATAAATGTCCCTAGGTATCTAAAAGTATCCACTTGGTTAACAATTTTTCCTTTTATTTCTATGTCACATTTTGGTGTCACCATTCTCTATGATATCACCACTGTTACTGTTTTCTTGATATTCAGGGAGAGTCCTTTTCTTGCACTCGCTGTTACTACAGTGTCCAACAATTGTTGTAGGTCTGTTGATTTATCTGCCACCAATACTGTGTCATCTGCATAGCGTATATTATTTATATTATAACCTCCAACTAGTATTCCTGGCATCTCTTTGATCTCTCAACATTGATGGGAAAGAATTAAGAATAAGAATATTTACTGGAACCTAGTAGCAGCAATTAAAATGGGAAATAAAGAGGGTAGTTACTAACACATAAAGCTAGGAGTACGACAGGGATGTGTCTTGTCACCAGATCTCTTCTCCCTATATAACGAAATTTATCAGCTCATTGATATTCAGATCTACTGTACCCCATTCGCTGCCACAGAAGGATTGCTAATGGGATTCTCTGTTTTCCTCCAAATCCAAGAAATCTATTTGAGCATGAGGCCTTGAGGTGTGGGTGGAATATAAGGTCACGTGATGCCTCGGACAAACTGTCTTGGGATTCTGCACTTTAGTCTGGTATGTTAGGCTGGCGTGGCTGGTTTAATCCTCGTATCTCACCGTCACAGAATATGGACATTTAGTTTTCGTATCTCACAGTGATTAAAAATAACAACAACTGGATATTTAGTTATTGTATCTCATTGCCTGGGAGGAGAGGAAGAGGAAGGCCAAAGAGAAGATGGGTGCAGGATATGGCTTATGATCTCCAGATGGGTGTATCAGACGCGGGACATCTTGCTTGTGATCGAGCAGTTTTCCGGAGGGTTGTTATGGCAGCGAGGTTCTGCAAAGGACATGTGCCACTGAATGAATGAATCTCATTGTCACAGAACATGGACATTTAGTTATCGTATCTCACTATCACAGAACACAGACATTTAGTTATCTTATCTCACTGTGACAGAACATGGACATTTAGTTATCTTATCTCACTGTGACAGAACATGGACATTTAGTTATTGTATGTCACTGTGACAGAACATGGACATTTAGTTATCGTATCTCACTGTGACAGAACATGGACATTTAGTTATCGTATCTCACTGTGACAGGACATGGACATTTAGTTATCGTATCTCACTGTGACAGAACATGGACATTTAGTTATCGTATCTCACTGTGACAGAACATGGACATTTAGTTATCGTATCTCACTGTGACAGAACATGGACATTTAGTTATCGTTTCTCACTGTGACAGAACATGGGCATTTAGTTATCGTATCTCACTGTGACAGAACATGGACATTTAGTTATCGTATCTCACTGTGACAGAACATGGACATTTAGTTATCGTATCTCACTGTGACAGAACATGGGCATTTAGTTATCGTATCTCACTGTGACAGAACATGGACATTTAGTTATCGTATCTCATTGTGACAGAACATGGACATTTAGTTATCGTATCTCACTGTGACAGAACATGGACATTTAGTTATCGTATCTCACTGTGACAGAACATGGACATTTAGTTATCGTACCTCAGTGTGACAGAACATGGGCATTTAGTTATCGTATCTCACTGTGACAGGACATGGACATTTAGTTATCGTATCTCACTGTGACAGAACATGGACATTTAGTTATCGTATCTCACTGTGACAGAACATGGACATTTAGTTATCGTATCTCACTGTGACAGAACATGGGCATTTAGTTATCGTATCCCACTGTGACAGAACATGGACATTTAGTTATCGTATCTCACTGTGACAGAACATGGACATTTAGTTATCGTATCTCACTGTGACAGAACATGGACATTTAGTTATCGTACCTCAGTGTGACAGAAACATGTATAATAAATTAACTAAATTCTCATATCTCTCTGGACAGAAAAGTTGACAACAATAAATGAAATTCTCGTACCTCACGTTGTAGAAACATGAACAATAAAGACATAATGTGAGAGTAACACTGAAGATGTCGATGGGTGGTGGTTACATCAAGGAGTTGCGTGAATATCATGGTAGGGAGGGAAATCAAATACACAACTTTCAGAAGAACTGATATAACAGGAAAGATTACTTAGCGAAATGTTATTTTCAGAAGGTTAATAATCCAGCACGCCAGCTCGTCTAACATTCTGTCCTTCTTATCATTTCTCTTTCACACATTATTTCATCCATACAAAAATGATACATCATTTATGAGGCTAACCGAGAACAAAAACAATGATGTCTATATATATATCCATTATAAAGGCATGGGAAATGTGCAAAAATCAATACTACATGACTCATTAATGTTAATTATTAATGTGGCAATTATTATTAACTATGGGGTAACATACTGTACAACCAATAGGGGACTAGCTGTTACACTTGGGATTTCTTATTATTATTATTATTATTATTATTATTATTATTATTATTATTATTATTATTATTATTATTACTAGCTGCCCGGCCCGGCTTCGCCCAGGCTCTGGCGGGGATCTATCTATATATCTATCTGTCTGTCTGTCTGTCTGTCTGTCTGTCTGTCTGTCTGTCTGTCTGTCTGTCTGTCTGTCTGTCTGTCTGTCTGTCTGTCTGTCTGTCTGTCTGTCTGTCTGTCTGTCTGTCTGTCTGTCTGTCTGTCTGTCTGTCTGTCTGTCTGTCTGTCTGTCTGTCTGTCTGTCTGTCTGTCTGTCTGTCTGTCTGTCTGTCTGTCTGTCTGTCTGTCTGTCTGTCTGTCTGTCTGTCTGTCTGTCTGTCTGTCTGTCTGTCTGTCTGTCTGTCTGTCTGTCTGTCTGTCTGTCTGTCTGTCTGTCTGTCTGTCTGTCTGTCTGTCTGTCTGTCTGTCTTATCTATCTTATCTATTTTATCTATCTATCTATGTTCGGCCCGTTCCCGTTAAAAATATAGATAGAATAGAAGAATAGATAGAAAATATAATTGGAAGAGATCTATCTAAAGTAAACTTGGCTCCCGTTCCCGACTATCTGTCTGTCTGTCAGTATGTCTATCTGTCTGTCTATCTGTCTGTCTGACCTGGCCCGGCTGCACCTCATTTAATTCATATAGATTTCTATAGCCAGGGGACTTAACTTAAGATATAACAATGCTACTAAAAGTTATATCCCTTTTTTAAAATATTTTTTTATATTTTCTTATGTTCAGTCATGTTATTACAAAATTAAATTTTAGGAATGTAATAGCTGATAGCTGATAGATAAAACTATGACAGTTGGTTGCACTGGAATGAGAAGAAGACGTGTAGAAAGTTTCATCTCAATTGGATGGACCGTTCGCGAACGCATAAAGGACGGACACCCATACATACATACATACATACACACATCGATTTTTATAGATATAGATTATTATTATTATTATTGCGGGGAAGGTATTCTGTACTGAGATACTGTTCGAACAGATTGCGTTTGTGTTATATGTATAGGGATTGGTGATGTGTTTGATGTCTTGTGGAAGATGGTGTGTCCATTCAATTCCAAAGGGTAGTGTGAGTTCTGATAAATAAATCATCACACTCAGACTCATTTCTGCCGACCTGCAGTGGTGGCATGGCACATGATTGATGATCTAATTAGTATAATTTAAGTTTAACATGACATTAAATATATGTGTTTTGAGATAACAATCAAGTTTATAGATGACATTTGGTGGCATATTTTCATTCCCCAGAGAAAACCACAATGGCGGACACGAAGAAAAAGACCACGAGTTTGACCTCTCCGCCCCGGAAATAGAACAGGCAGCCATCAAAATCCAAGCTGGGTTCAAAGGTTACAAGGCCAGACAAGAATTGGCAGCGCAGAATCAGACAGAAGAAGTAAGAATCAGTTATTTATGGCTCTTGCAATGCAAAGGCGTACTAATAAATCAACTGGGGTTCCCACTGGAACAAGGGTTATGCTATTTTATGCAGCTTTGGCATCGATCCGACTTCTGTACTGGACGCTATAAATTTGTCTAGGAAAGACAAGCGGAAAGAAAGGACCTGCGCACCTCATAACCATATCACATTGTCTATACAGAGTGCCGTGATTTCACATCCCTGTGGCTACATCTGCCATGTGTTCGATTTACAGTTTAACACTTTTATTCGATTTACTTGTGCTCCATTTTGGTAGTCAAATATGGCGGACAGGCGGGCGATACATTAAGGCGTTGTAGTGTTTTTCCTTCTGGTTATAGATTTGCTTACACATTTTTCTCATTTGTTGACTTGGAGTACATGGTTCCGTTGCCCAGCTACTGAGCAGAGTGCGTGGTGCGACACTGTGAGCTATGGATTTCATGTGAAATGCTTCTGCATATGTCTGCGGTGGCTTGTGGTGTGAACTGCATGTTCATAAAAATGGCGGATAGCCGATCGCTCAACTAGTTGGTTTGCCTTATGCAGTAATGCGTGTACAACTGCTGGTACTTCCAATGGCTGCTGCTTCCATCGACGATGAACTGTAACTGTAGTGGCCAACTGTTGTTTTGGCAATCTGGTATGAGAAAACTAACTCATACTGTTATGTTGAGTAGTTTGCCACTGCTTTCTGCACGGCCGATCCTCATACAATTGTGAAAATCAAAGCAAAGCTAACTGTTTCAAACTGGCGTAAGGCTGATTTCTAACCCAGTATGTCGGGATTATGAAACTGCGATCAATAGCCCCAAGAAACAAACTCCGACTCTCTTGTCAATTGCTTCAAGTAAGTATGTGTTCTTTTATTTCTTTCAACACATTATTTTTTATTCGTTCAATTATGCTTATTCTATGATAGTTTATTGTCAAAACAGGTACGATCACGCACTTTCAATGAACCATCTTTTGATTCTCCTGTTGACTCTTCTGCAGGCTTCAGTTAAAGCTGTGCCAGATACGGTGGGCGAAAACAAGCCTGAAGTACACCAAGCTGCAGCGAAGATACAGGCTGGGTTCAGGGGCTACAAAACACGCAAAGAGTTAAAGGTATAGGTTTGAACCTCATGTTCTGTTACTAACTATTACTAACTATGTTTTTTTCATGTCTATATTATCATTAGTGTTATGTGACGAGGCTGTTCATAGCTTGAGAACCTCGTCACATTAAGTTTGTCACACATAAAGAAGCTGATGTTCGGTTGGTTGTGGATCGAACTGAACACTGTGGCCGTTGTGGCCGAGTGGTTAAGGCGATAGACTAGAAATCTATTGGGATCTTCCCACGTAGGTTCGAATCCTAGATAACGTGGGTGTTTTTTCAAGCTACCTCGGTAGCGCAGAAGGTTGCGTGTCAGTCTCACAATTACAGAAAAAGTGGTATCGATAAATTGGGACTTTCTTCTGTCAAGCGCATGAGAGAATATAAAACAAAACACAAAATATGACTTAGAAGCTCAAGGACAAAAACAGTATCTGTGTGATTTTCTTTAAACACTTGCCGACTGTGTGGCTAAGGTGTTACCAACGAAATTCGTAATCCCGCATACCACGTTAGAAAATCTGTCGCCTGCAAGTTTCCCACCACACCATCATATCTTTGAGAAAACATCCAATAGATGCACTCTAGTATTGATTATTTAAAAGAAGCAACACATTCGAATGAGTGAATTATTCAGTAATTTGAAAGGTAAAATAAATCCTAGGGAGATACTTTCATATGAGTGGTGACACTTAGATCTTCATTTGTACTCTGTCAAGTGCAATGCTTTTACATCTGTCCCCAGTAGTTTGTTTGTGAACTGCACGTTCAGAAAAATGCCGGTTGCTGAACTAGTTGGATTTGCCTTATGCAGCAATTTGTGTGCAACATCTAGGTTTCTAATGGCTACCGCTTCCATCTACGATGAACCGAAATGTTTGTGGCTGACAGTGGTGTTGGCATTCTGGCAGTGGACTTTAGCATATATACCTGTGCGTGCTGTTGGTTTGTCGGAAATGCAGTCTGTTCCACTATTCACATGGGACAGTGAGAAGAATTTTATGTGATATTCATTGGCACAGGAACTGAGCATTATGGGGTGACCCTTTGCCGTGAAGTTGGAACCGCGACTAACGACTAACGACTGTGTCAAGTACACCATTAATCTTTCTTGCTATCTAAGCTTCTCGGATATTTCTTAGACAATTGTTAAAACTATCTGGTACTAATTTTATGAGGCTAGTTCGAATCCAGTCGTCTTGGACTGGAAAGGAATTCAAGCCGCTGCTAGTTGAATCCCCATCATAGTCTTGGGAAAATAAGTCCATTAACTTGAAAGAGGTCGTGGTTGGTAATACAGCAATTAATTACATCAATACTACAAGAAATACGGACAATGTGAATCTAGAATCTATCGCAATATTCAAGTAAATGACTAACCAAGTTAACCTATAGCTTGAGCTTGACATACTAACTGTGGCTATCAGTCTTTGTATCCTCTGAATGTATCAGTGTTGCTACTGACTAATCAATGCATACAGTTGATGTCCTGGTTTGGTTGTATCCTCTGAATGTATCAGTATTGCTACTGACTAATCAATGTATATAATTGATGTCCTGGTTTGGTTGCGTTGGGCTGTGCTGTTTTTGTTATCGGATTTCTCTACTAACACAAACATTATCCACTCTATGCCTTGTAATATCAGCTTTGGTGGATCGGTCGTGTTGTTGGCATTTTAAGTGAGCAGCCTGCAAAGAAAATATTCTAAACTGAGATTGGTCCGGGGAAGCGAAAGATCATGGTTGCTGATTGCTCCGTTTGACTTGGTCAAATCTCTGCTGGCATGTCGACTATGAAGCATGTACGAATCGGGGAAGCTACACACAAGGCATGTTATAGAAATATTACAAGTCGAGTTAATTCCGTCAGATCGACAATGTACATATAAGATTACAGGAAATTGCAAATGAGACATGTCATCCTGACATCACAAGTCGAGTTTATTAAATAAGATCGATAATGAAGGGCTTTGGTTCGAGGAGATTACTCAAGAGACATTGTTATACGAACCTGACATGTCGTGTTAACTCCATCAGATAGGCAGCAGTGAACGACTAAGGTTCGAGGAGAGTACAGAACAGACATGTCATCCAAACATCGCATGTCGAATTAATTCCATCAGAAAGACAATGAACGTTTTACGTTCGAGGAAACTACACAAGAGGCATGTTATACGAACCATACAAGTCGAGTTCATTACGTCTATAGACGATAAACGTTTAGTGATCGAGGAAATAACACAAGAGGCATGCAATATGAACATGACAAGACGATTTCCCTATGTCATATGGACAATGAACATTCTAGGTTCGAGGAAGCCACACAAGAGGCATGTCATACGACCCACACAAGTCGAGTTAACTCCGCCAATAATCTACAAATATTAATTAGCTAATGCTTGGTTTCAATTGAGCTCATTCGTGTTTGTCAATTAATATAGAAATCATACGAAACTCACTCCACAATTATAACCTTATTTTGCTCGCAAGACATGTTCCACACATGCATGTTAACCTCATTTTTGCTTCATAAAATAATGTCTGCATCGTGACTCGATTTTTGCATTATGACTCAAGTTATTCATTGCTACTTCTGTACCTCTCGATCCGCTGTTTGTATCTCCCAGTTGCATGTCACCACCATGACTTTACTTATATAAACTGACTCCACTTTCTACATCCTGATTACATTCTGACATCTGGACTCCACTTTGTCATGGTTCCCTCCTGAATCCATTTGGTCTTTCAGTCTGACTCCTCTGCCAAATCCTGACTCTACTTGTTGACTTACCTTCAACATCTCCTGACTTTACATTTACTCCAATACTTCACATTCTCTGCATCCTTGGGACAACAGGACGAGAGTCCCACAAACGAACAACCAACCAGCGAGAGTCCCACAAACGAACAGCCAGCCAGCCAGACTCCTACGAACGAGCAACAACCAGCCATCCAGGACAACGAAGGAATTGAGGATATTGATCTCACAGACCCAGACCTGTCTAAGGCGGCCTTGAAAGTTCAGGCAGGGTTCAGAGGGTTGAAATCTAGGAAAGAACTCCAGAAGAAAAAGGTTTTCTTTCACATTTTTACAATTTCTTTCTTTCTTTATTTATTTTTGTATCATAGGGTGTTTACTTTACTATTTTATTACATTTTTTTTCGTTCTTTGTTATTGCATCATAGGGTGTTCAACTATTTTATTACAATTTCTTTCTTGTTGTATCATAGGCTGTTAACTATTTTATTACAATTTCTGTGTTTACTTATTTCCTATAGTATGATAGATTATTAATTTACTATTTTATTACTATTTCTTTCTTTCATTATTTCTTATTGTACATTAACATATACTGATTAGTTTACTATATTATTATAAATTCGCCGGTACTTATTAACATGCATTGACAACACAGAGCAGCCATAAGAATCGGCATCCAGATGGGAACTGTTCAACACATTACACAGGCTGTTAGAGCGGGGTGTGTACTATCAATCGAACTGTTCAATTCGTACAACGAAATAATAGTGAGATCCATACAAGACACTCGGAAATATAAATTGATGGACATAATGTAAATAACCTGTGTTATGCTGATGACATGTTTTTGGTGGCCGAAAATGAAACGAAATTACAAGAAATGATAGATATAATTGCCACAAAAATTCAACAAAATGCAACAAAAGGCTTAGTCTGAATAACAGAAAAACAGAAGTAATTGTTATTTTTTTTTTGGGGGGGGGGGGGGGAGGGGGGGGGGAGGGGGGGAGGGGGATATATGTCCAAGTGCGTGTTAAAGTGCTCGGAACCAATCTGAAACAAGTCAATGTGTTTAACTATTAGAGTACTTTAACAACGGCACATGGAAGATGTATTAAGGAAGTCAAATGTGGAATGGTCTAAGCAAAAGCAACATTTTACAAGATGATGAACATTCTCTGTAAATGTATCTTTGGCAAGAAAGGTGAGGAAAAGAGTTCTCAAGGGCTATATTGAGCCAATTCGTATGTATGGAAGTGAATCATGGACAGTTAGCAGCAGACAAGCGAGGAATTATTTGGGAGAGGGGGGGGGGTGCGGAGGTTTGGTTTCATAGAAGACTGCTGAGAACAGTAAGGACGGATAGAAAGAGCAATGAAAGAAGTTGTCCCACATAGAGAACTGGTTACTGGCATCACAAGAAGACAAGTCACAGTCTTTGTGCGTGTCATGAGAAGGGAAAGATGGAGTATGTCGTCACAACGGGAAGGCTGGAGGGTAGGAGAGGCAGGGGGAGACCAAGAGGCAAGATACTGGACAGTTTGGTATCATGACATGAAAGAACATCAGTTTCAGTACGAATTGGCAGTACGCGATGCGGAATGCTGTGGATAGATGTAATTATCAACGCCACACGGCATGATCTTTAAGAAGATGCAGTATTTCTGTCTGCACTCACTTTATCTTTGTGTCTGCCATTAACATATTTCATTGACATTTCTTTAATATGGCTGATGTATTGGGGATCATCTCATTTGACCCGTGGAAAGGACTTAATCAATCGCACTGAAGTTGTGTTGAGAATGTTCTCCCGTTGCGGTATCGAAGTATAATATGTATTGGGACTGCACTGCAGACCTCTCATTCCTCTCTCTAATCTCTGAAGTTAACGGGGGATGCAAGACTGTTACTGAAACGCCACACCTGCACAGAGGCATATTACAATGTACCCATGGTATGATTCAAGATAACAATCACTGACTGGCTGGTATCAGGTCTGGGATGGTAGTCTCTTCCAAGGGATTTAACTCTTTAATTGGCAGCCGACTCCAGTCCAATGTCTGGATGGATTATCTCACTTAAAAAACTGAATTTTGCATGGACTACTTTTGAGCCTTGTACGCATTACGGTTTACTTTCGCTAACGTTAGTTCAGAATTTGCTTCTAACATATCTTTCTTGTTATATTTAACCATTAAAAGTCTGATTTGATCTTATCAATTACTAACCCCTTCTTAACTTTAGTTAATAAACCTTAAAAGTGTGATTTGATCTTAGCTATTTGCTAACCTAATGTACAGCTTGTCATAAACTAATCGTTGCCACCTTCGGTTTACTTACCTGGAGCTCTTTGTGTGTACCAACTTGAATGTTTACGCCATTAAATCACCTTTGATTTCTCTTCGCTAACTTTACGTTTCAGATATTGCTTGAATGATTCTTCTATGTGTCTGGATATCCCTGTAACCATTTGTTTAATACGTATATTGAGCTTGAACATGGTACTGCATTGTGTATTGTTTGTGTTCTTTACAAACGTTGCTGTGCTTTCTTTTAATAAGAACCCGCTCTGCTCCTCAAGTGTGTCTTAGGCATGCTTGTTTACGAAGACGGAGGTGCTGTGAATGATTATCGGGTCAACTTTCCCCAACAGAAGGCAGAGATTAATTTAACAAACGTTGTAAAGAAATTTAAAAAAAATGTTTTGTATGCATTTGATTTAGTTTATAGAACGCAGTAAGGTGTTCTTTGTTTGCATTAATTTTAATTTGCATTTGCATTGAATTAATCGTTGTCCTTAATCAGTTTAACATACCCCCCCCCCCTCTCTCTCTCTCTCTCTCTCTCTCTCTCTCTCTCTCTCTCTCTCTCTCTCTCTCTCTCTCTGTCTATCTCTCTGTCTCAAACTGTCTCTCCTTCTCTCTATGTCTCTCTGGGTACTCTCTCTTTCTCTCTCTCTGTGCCTCTCTCTATCTCTCTGTTTCTCTGTCCCTCCCTTCTTTTGTAACAGACTTACAAAATGTATCTATTATACAAGAATTACAAAAGTATCTGTCAAACCTGAGTTATGAAGTTTATCTATTATTTATTTAAATGAGTTCCGCCCACGGAAAAGGTTTCTAAATAATTTAATACTAAACCAGTTAGTGCCGGTCTCCCTGGTCTAGTGGTTACACGACTTTCTCCGTAATCCCGTATACTCTCGTGAGTAACGTGACGTGGGAGAGAATCGGTGGCGGTTCTCGTCGCGTCGGTAACGTACGGGGTATGTGAGCCGGTCGCTCAGAAAGCAATAGCAAACTACTGAGCGTAATCTTGCCAAGAAATCAACAATAAGTTGAAAGATGCTGATGTTGACAGCGATGTCCTGTAAAGGATATGCGGGGGGAAAAAAATCAACCCAATTATTAGGCTAGAGTGGGGCTGAGAGAATTAGTCTGTATATGCACCACACGTCAGTCTTCCCTTTCTGTATCTATTCCGTTGACTTAACTATCACACCGAGGCCACAAACTTCTCTACCATTCATGAGTTACAAAATGTATCTGTCATGCAGGAGTTACAAAATGTATCTATCATACGGGAGTTACAAAATGTATATACCATACAGGAGTTACAATATGTATCTATCATACAGGAGTTACAAAATATGTATACCATACAGGAGTTACAAAATGTATATATCATACAGGAGATACTAAGTGTATCTATCATACAGGAGTTACAAAATGTGTATACCATACAGGAGTTACAAAATGTATATACCATACAGGAGTTACAATATGTATCTATCATACAGGAGTTACAAAATGTGTATACCATACAGGAGTTACAAAATGTATCTATCATACAGGAGATACAAAGTGTATCTATCATACAGGAGTTACAAAATGTATCTATCATACATGAGTTACAAAATGTATCTATCATACAGGAGATACAAAGTGTATCTATCAAACAGGAGTTACAAAATGTATCTATCATACAGGAGTTACAGAAGCAAGCAGAACCAGTGGTGCCGCAGCCCGACGAAGTTGTTGATATTGACCTAACAGATCCTGACGTTGAGAAGGCCGCAGTGAAAATTCAAGCAGGCTTCAAAGGCCTGAAGGCCAGGAAGGATTTGTTGAAGGTAAGATTACACATTGTTGGAAAGCTCATTTTGAAGGTAAGATTACACATTGCTGGACAGCTCATGTTGAAGGTAGGATTACACATTGCTTGAAGCTCACGCTAGGGCAGGTGTGACTGTGTGGGATTGATGTCTAAGGCCTATCATGATGCTGCAACAAAAAGAAAGATCCGTCACTAAACCAGACACGTCTCTATTGATTGTCAGCTGCCCAGGAACCATGCTGGTTGTCTCAAAGAAGTCCATTTTGGCGATGGCTGTTCGTAAAGACAGGTAATCGGGGAGGTTTTTGTGCTCGAAGTCCAGTGGCATGCGGTCTGTTCCGGACAGTTTTATCAAACACATGACGTCCTGCAGGCAATGCATGGGCGACTGAGGAAGCTGTTGTCAACCTGTCTCTGGGGTGACAAATCCGAATAAAGCGATCATCCACGGCTGTTGTTACTCTGAGTCATCCACTGCGATGCCAGTCTTCAACTGTTTGTGCTTTGTGCGATGCTTTTCGCGCTGCGGAAAGAGACTGAGCCATTTGGGATAAAAACCCGGTGCAATGAAGTCGATCCTGTTGACTTTTACGCAACTTTTTAAGCGACAGTGGCATGGAATCGGTGCCAAAGTCGACTGATGGTTTTCGGATTCACGTTTAGATGCCTGGCAACCTGACTTTGACTTTCGCCTGCATAAGTCGGCCAATAGCAATGTTCCTTAAATTTATCGATAGGGCCGCCATACATGTCTGCTTGAATCCCGTGGTTTGTTTCACAAGACTCATGATGATGATGATGACGATGATGATGATGTCTAGATGTATTTATTATCAGAGACAGACTGAATCCCGTGGTTTGTTTAACAAGGGACACGGTCACTTTAACGTCAAAGGGACACGTCTACACTGGTTGGAGGGTAGTTAGACAGACAGACAGACAGACAGGCAGGCAGGCAAGCAGGCAGGCAGAGATTGATAATGAGAGAAAAAGAGCGACAGCAAGAGAAAGAGTGAATAAGCTAGAGAGAGAGAAAGAGAGAGAGAGAGAGAGAGAGAGAGAGAGAGAGAGAGAGAGAGAGAGAGAGAGAGAGAGAATGAATGCGAGAAAGGGACTGGACATGAGGAAATTTGAGAAAAAGAAAGAAAAGGGGAATGAAAGAGAGGGAGAGAGAAAAAGAGAGAGAGCTATATAAAGACAGCGAAAGAGAAAGGGAGAGAGAAAAAGAGAGAAAGAGAGAAACAGTGAGGGAAAGAGGAATGTAAAAGTGAAAGAGCGAATGATAGCGGGGGAAAGAATGAGAGAGGGGGAGAGACATTGAGAGAAGGAGAATGAGTAGGTGAGAGACAGAGAGGGCAACGAACGAACAATCTTTATTTTCAAAGAGTTAAGAATTGGGCACGCAGGCTTGTCTAACATTCTGCCCTTCTATCACTCTCGTTCATACACAGGAAGAGGGAGGGAGGACATAGAAAATGTAATTGCAGTTATCATATACCAAGCTTAATGTATCAGGCCCTTAGCAGGACGTGGCTCACATGGCGTCCCGCCGCATAGCATCTCAATCCCTGGCCAGTTCTTCTTCCTCATACACCCTCATACCCAAGCACCACGCCCCCTATCACTGTGCTCTCCCAGCCACTGTAAAGATTAATATCCATCCATCCATCATGTGCCATGCCGGTAAGCGTGGGCGGTCATATTCTGCCATCTCACTCGATCACCAGAGTCGTGGATCAGCTCCGTGTTTCTGTCTCGACCATGCCACAAGGCACTGTGCCATCCAGGTACTTGCTTCTGGGTCTTCCCCTTGGTCTGTTCCCCTCGATCTTACCAGTTGTCACCAAATTCTCCAATCCATTTCTTCTCATAACATGCCCAAAAAATTTTGACTGTCTACGTCTAATTTCTCTAATCAGTTTACGATGTTCATTTGTTTCTTGAAGGACTTGTTCATTGGTCTTTCTGGCTGTCCATTGTATTCTTTGCATTTTCCTCAGAAACCACATCTCTACAGCCATCAGATGTTTTTCAGCCTGACTGCTCATTGTCCACGCTTCACATCCATATAAAAGTACAGGTTCAATGTAGCATCTCAATACTCTTTTTCTCGTTTCAATTGACATCTTTTTATTGGTCAATATGTTTTTCATCTTGCTAAAGGCTACTTTTGCCATGGCGATTCTTGTTCTAATCTCTTCAAGGCATCTCCCATCAGATGTTATTACTGTTCCGATTTAATTGTACCTGCTCACTTGTTGAAGAATATTCCCATTTACTTGTATATTACATTGTGGTATTTCGTCATTCCTAGTGACGACCATAATCTGTGTCTTTTTACAATTTAATTCTAACCCTAGTTGTTCACTGTGTGTAACAATCGCATCTACTAAATTTTGCAGGTCCTGTTCATTGTCTGCAATCAAGACTGTATCATCTGCATATTTAATGTTATTGATGCATCGTCCCCCAATGTTGATTCCTTCCATATCTTCAATATTTCTGAAAATACTTTCACTGTACAGGGAAAACAGATCTGGAGACATTACACATCCCTGTCTCACACCCCTTTTAATAGGCTGATATTGGCTTACTTCATTATCAACTCTTATGGCAGCTTGTTGTTTCCAATATATGTTTTTTACAAGTCTAAGATCTTTTCCATCAATTTGTAGATCTTCAAGCATCCTTATCATGTTGACATGTCTCACTTTATCAAAAGCCTTTGTGTAGTCAATAAAGCAAAGGTGTAGATCTTTGTTTACTTCTATAGAACGTTCGATTATGTTTCTCAGTATATACACAGCATTTACTGTACCCTTGCCTTCCACAAACCCACATTGTTCTTCTCCTATTTCAGATTCTTTGAACAAGATTAATATGGCCACACTAATTTAGTTTCCAAGACATGAAGCTTTCTTGAGTTTATAATTAGTTATTAAAATGTCCAGTTATTTATTTTAATTGTGCAGACTTCCATGTTATTTCATTTGCTTTATAATTGTTCCTTCTTGTTTTATCTGCCTGCGCCGTGGCGAAGAGTTTTCGGACGCAGTTTGTAATCCCGCATACCGCATTCGAAACACAGCTGCGGGCGATTTGGCAGCAGATCGTTTTGCGTTGGTTTTCTATGAAATAGTATGGGTGCCGGTTGTTCAGAAAGCAATGGCAAACTACTGAACGTAAACTGGCCAAGAGATCACACACAAAACATTTTAAAATGCTGGGGTTGACTGCGACGTCCTGTAAAAGGATATGCAACTAACCAACTTGTTTTATCTAACGAGTGACAACAGTGGAAGATAAACTATTTGGGCCACTGAATGAACTAAAAAGACACTGAAATGCATACAAGAGACAACATTGCAGTTATAGACACATTTCAAGCAAACGAAAGAAGAAGGGGATCTAATGATCTCTCTAGTTCTTCTTCTTCTTTCGTTCGCTTGAAATATGTCTATAACTGCAATGCTGTCTCTTGTATGAATTGAACTGTCTTTTTCAGTTCACACAGCGGTCCATTGTCGTCTCTCTAGGCCAGAAGGTTTGCTTAGATATGCTATATTTTGGGCAGTCTCTCTATCTCATATATCTCTCTAGTGTTTCTGTTCTTGAACTTAATTACTTAATGGTTGTCTGCCTAACATTTATTGCTGATATCTTCATTACAGTGAATTGGGCATTCTAAGATTGCCTTGGTACGATTTATTCTTTCTAGTGATGAATTAGGCCGTCTCCGTAACCAAGTGGTGCCATGCGCTGTGAAAGTTGTGGGTTCGATTCGTTTCTCCGTCGTTCGTTCATGAGTGTTATTTTCTCGGATACTTCGCTGGAGCTTTGGAGTTCGTGCTTTGTGCGATTCTTTGAACAAGACACCCTGTGGAAAGATACCAAGTCAATAGGGATTAAACTCGGAGCAATGAAATTGATCGTCTTGTCTTTTAACCCCCTTTTTAGTGGTGAAGCTTCGGAGGTGTGGTTGTACAGAAGAAGGCTGGAAACTCCATGGACAGTCGAAATTAGTAATCCAAACCTTGTAAAAGAGACTTAGACACAAAGACAATTTATCACAAACATATGAAAAATGCAGTTATCATGTTGGCCACGTTATGAGAAGATAGAAACAAGAATATATTGTGACAACCGGAAAGATCTGTGAAAATAGAGACAGGGGAAGATAGTGAGAGAAAATCTTTGACAGTTGTGTGTCATGGCACTGAGTTGTGTGTCATGGCACTGAGTTGTGTGTCATGGCACTGAGTTGTGTGTCATGGCACTGAGTTGTGTGTCATGGCACTGAGTTGTGTGGCATGGCACTGAGTTGTGTGTCATGGCACTGAGTTGTGTGTCATGGCAATGAGTTGTGTGTCATGGCACTGAGTTGTGTGTCATGGCAATGAGTTGTGTGTCATGGCACTGAGTTGTGTGTCATGGCAATGAGTTGTGTGGCATGGCAATGAGTTGTGTGTCATGGCACTGAGTTGTCTGTCATGAGTAGGAATTGGTACATGCAGTTGGAGATAGCCAGATTTGAAGAAGTATGATCGCTGACAGCCCACGCCAGTTGGAAGGCACTTCATGGAATTATCTTTAAAACTCAAGTGTATATATTTTACCGTATTTGAATTTCCAACAATCTGTGTACAAACATACATTATTTTTTTTTTCTCTTTAGAAAGCTGAGGTGACAGACGGAGATGAAGCTGAGCATATTCCACACACAGATTCTGGAAGTGGCATTGATCAATCTGAAGCTGAAAAGGCAGCTGTGAAAATCCAGGCGGTGTACAGAGGCTATACAACACGCAAATCTTTGAAGCCAGCCATAGAAAACCGGACACCAGAACCCGCTGATACTAAAGACCATGATGTCCTGACGGATGCCAACAATGACCAAGCAGCAAATAACAACGAAGAAATTGACATTGATTTGACAGATCCTGAAGTAGAGAAAGCCACACTCAAGCTGCAAGCTGGGTTTAAAGGGTTGAAAGCTAGAAAGAAGATGCTGGAGGAGGCAGAAGCATTAAAGGCGCAAGAAGCTTCATCTGAGAAGGATGGTGGTCAGAATGAAGAACCTTTGTTTGGCTCATATGATCCAGATGAAATTCCTTTGGATCCTTTCGTTGAAGTTTCGGAAGAAATGATTGAGGGTCATCTTTCCCAACAGGAAGATGTGGACAATCGTGCTAGACTTGACCGAGAAAAGGCTGCCGCCAAAATTCAAGCAGGATTTCGGGGTATGAAAACACGGAAAGAGGTGAAGGCAATTTTGGAAAGCAGAAAGGAGGATGAGGAGAAGCATCCGGATACAGAGGATGGAGAGGAGGAAACGGAACATATTTTTGAGGATGAGCCTGATGAAATGTAGTCATTGTTCTTTACTTTTATATTTTATGATTTGTTGTTTTTGATTACAGTGGACGATTAGGTATTTAAAACGTCGATATTTCCTAGACATAGAAGAATTCAAGGTTTCTATAGATAAACACGATCAACTTATTATTTGACTATTTCTCCTTCTCTTTGAATGTCTGAGTATGTGTGTTTGTGCATCTGTCTATGTTTGTATTGGCGTCTTTATGTGCACGTTGCATGTCTGTCTGAACCACCAAAACATGAGAACTAGACAGTAAGCTTTCACCAGAACATGTTGACAAGTCACAAAAAGGAGGTTGCAGCCAAAGCCATCGTTAGCACACAAACAACAAATACACACTGATACAATTTCATGAAAAACTCTACATGAAAAAAAGTATATATAGCAGGGTGTTTGTAAAGTCTCACTACACTTTGTATGTGGAACAACTGTTTGTTGGAGAGTATGTTTTCCTTTTGCAAGACAGAAAACATACTCTGCAAAAAACAACTGTTCTACATACAAAATGTAGTGAGCCTTTATAACTACCTGCTAAAATGTGTATGTCTGTGTGTATGTATGTCTCTGTGTCTCCCAAGTTTCTCCATGTATGTTTGCCAATGCATCGTGTGTATATGTGTTTTTCTAAACATTGCGTATATGTGTGTTTTTTAATACATTGTGCTTGTGTGTTTTTCTATACATTGTGTATGTATTCATCTTTCTATGCATTGCGTGTATGTATGTTGTTCTATACATCACGTGTATGTGTGTTTTTCCATACATTTTGTGCATGATTGTTTTTCTATGCATCGAGTGTATGTGTGATTTTTCTATACATTGTGAGTATGTGTGTTTTTCTATACATTGTGTGTATGTGTATAGTAAACAAAGGACCCATTTTCAACCTGCCAGGAGTAGATCACCATGGCCGAGCGGATAAGAACGCGTATTCTTAATCACCTGGTGTGCTGATGCCGAGGTAAGGGGTTCAACCCCTACACTGGACAGTTGGACTAAAATGTTGACCTATTGTCCTTGACTTTCGGACGTAAATTACAAGTACCTCTGAAGACGGAGTGGGTTCACCTGATGACGAGGGACACTGTTAATAGAGAAAGCTAATCCACATGCAAAATTCAGTCCAGCACTACTAGAAGTAGTGTGTATGGACTTCGCTTTAGTTCAAAGCGAGTGAGCACCAAACAAAAATAAAAAAAATAAAAAAGCACCAAAAAAAAAGGAAAAACAAAAACCTACCATGTGTATGTGGTATATGGTGCATGTCACATGCTATCAGACCAGCTGGCACTCGATGGGGGTGATGTGGTCAGTATCACACTGATCACCTTCACTTCCCAACCCATGTATAGGTACCCGTGTAGTCTGGGTGCACCTCAGAGACTAAATAAATATGAAAACAACGATTTCTAGTTTTGCAGTGGATTTGAACACCCGACAACCGTGCAGTAGGCAAACATGCTAGCCACTACACCACAGCACTACTGTGTGTAGTGAGCATGTGTGTGTGTGTGTGTGTAATTATGTATTTCTATTTGCAAATGTGTATTGCAAGTGTTTACTTATCTCGGTGTATGTCTGTCATGTTATGCCCATCTCTGTCTCTCAATGTGTGTGCCCTTGTATTTGTCTTTGCATCTGAGAATCTGTGCCTGTACAACAAACAAACAAACAAACAAACAAACAAACAAACAAACAAACAAACAAACAAACAAACCATGGACACCTTTTACACGCGCAGTAGATACATGGTGCTCCACCCACACTTGTGCAGACTCACCACCACCCTGTGGGTCATGTGATCAATATCCAGCCGACCGCCTCTATTTCCCTCAACATTATCTGGTACCTATTTTAGCTTGGGTCAACCTAAGCACCCAGGTCAAGTATTACATTCTTCTCCCCATGCAGAATCGAACCCATATCTACTGGGCTGGCATGTAGATGCCATTACCCTTACATGGATCCCAGGTGTACATATGCAAAACATTAGCACTACTTACATAATTACATAAAACATTAGGACTACTTACATAATGCCACAAAACATTAGGACTACTAACATAATGCCACAACACATTAGGACTACTTACATAATGCCACAAAACATTAGGACTACTTACATAATGCTACAATTAATCGTGACCTTTTTTGATTGATTGTGATTCATGATGCAATTTTACGTTCAGTAGTTTGCCACTGGCGGTCTCCCTGGCCTAGGAGTTAGCGACTTTCTCCGTAATCCCGTATACTCTCGTGAGTAACGTGACGTGCCCGAGAATCGGTGGCGGTTCTCGTGGCGTCGGTAACTTGCGGGGTGTGTGAGCCGGTCGCTCAGAAAGCAATGGCAAACTACTGAGCGTAATCTTGCCAAGAAATCAACAATCAGCTGAAAGATGCTGATGTTGACAGCGATGTCCTGTAAAGGATACGCGAAAAAAAAAAAAAGGTTTGCCATTGCTTTAGGAAGGGCCAACACTCATGCAATTGACATCAACATACAGCGATCTGTGACTAAAACATCCGCCCTGCTGATTTCCAACCACCAACTTGCTATGTCGGGAAAATGTGATTCTGCGTTCACTAAACCCTAGGTTCAGACGCTTATGGGTGTACGTATAACTGCATCTTAATTAGTCATAACGGGTAACTGATGTTCCTTCTTCATGTTTTACATTATTTCAAGTGTTATCTCCCCTCTATATAATGTGTTTCTGTTATGGGTTAATCTTAGAAGAGTTGTTATGTTTGTATAGAGTATAATTTTTACATATGTTTGTATACAGTACGATGTTTACATGTGTCTGTAGACAATACGGTGTTTACATAATCGAAATAAAAACTGATACCAAACGATTGCCCATATTGCCAGACTTCACAAACGTTGTTAGCTACAAGTTGCAAGTCAGCTGGCTGTTTTTATTTACAGGAGAATCCTGGTGTCCAACCAGGCATGCTTATTCTGGCAACTGTTAGTGTACATTAGTAAACTGTTGATAAATGTGAGAATAATGATGTTCATAATAATAATTATAACAAGAATAGTTATTATTATTATTATTATTATTATTATTATTATTATTATTATTATTATTATTATTATTATTATCCGAATGTTACTACCACTAAAAGAAAACTTACAATTACTAATACTACATCTCCCACTGCTGCTGCTGCTACCATCACTGCTACTACTGCTACCATCACTGCTACTACTGCTACCATCACTGCTACTACTACTAATACTAATGTGTCTATTCTTGATACTGCGAGTACAACTATTTCAACCACCACAATTTCGATTATTGTACAATTACTACTATCACCAATACCATGAAAACTACTATTGCTACTTCTACAGTTACTACTATTGCTACTTCGACAATAATTTCTATCGCTACTACTATGAAAACTAATATTCCTACTTTTAAAATTACTACTATTGCTGCTTTGATTACAACTATTATTGCTTCAACTAAAAGTATTACTTTTATAAATAAAATAAGTACTGCTAATACTACTACAGCTATCACCTATGAGATAACTTCACGGTCATGGTCAACAGTGTTTGCTTCTGACCTACGTCTGTACAGAGAGCGGGACAGTGAGAGAGAGAGAGAGGTGAGAAGAAAAGAAACAGAAGACAGAGAAGGGAAGAAAGAAGGAGAGGTAAAGAGGCAGAGTGAGAGAGAGGGTAGGGCAGAGAGGAAGAGGAAACAGAGTGAGAGAGAGAGGAAGAAACATATAGAGTGAAAGAGAAGAAGAAAAGAGGGAGAGATATGGAGAGGGGAGACACTGTTAGAGAGAGGGAGTTAAACAGTTAGTTGCAAATTCTTTACAGGACGTCACAGTTAACCCCATCATTTTTGGCTGTTGGTGATTTCTTGGCAAGTTTATGTTCAGCAGTTTGCCATTGCTTTCTGAACGGCCGACACTCATACATTTGCATAGAAATCAACGCAAGACGATCTTCTTCCAAATCACGCGCAGCTGTGTTTCGAACGTATATATGCGGGATAACTGATTTGCATACGCAACCCGATTCGTCACGGAGTTGGAGAGAGAGAGAGAGAGAGAGAGAGAGAGATATATAAAAGACTGGGCTAAAAATCTTGAGAGAGGAGGAGAAAGGGGATGAGGCAATGAATGAATGAACCAAATTGATCCAGAGTTGGAGAGAGGGAGAGTGAGATAAAAGACTGGGCTAAAGATCCTGAGAGAGGGGAGAAAGGGGATGAGGGAACGAATGAATGAATCAATTTATCCAACAAATTTTATTTTCAAACGGTTAAGAATTGTTCCCACAAGCCTCTCAGTGAGGACGAAATCGTATCCAGGCGCTTGAGAAACGTTAAGGCGATGCTAACCCTAAAATAATTAATTCCATAATACTTAATTTCGGCACTCTTCCGAAAGACGGGTCTAAATAGTCCCGCAGTGAATAATTGTATATAACTAACACTAACCCTAACCCTAAACCCTAACTTATTCACTGCGGGACTATTTAGACCCGTCTTTCGGAAGAGTGCCCTTAATTTCTGTGTTCTGTTATGGTATAGGGTTTGATACTGAAGACTGCTGATCGATAAAATATTGTCAAATTGACTTTGCACTTAACGGTTGCTATGGAAACCAAGATAAACAGCGGCCATATTGAATTTCTTAATGTACCTCTAAAACATTTATTTTTTTATGTACAGACTAAATTCTTTGTTTTATGTGTAAATAAATAGACCCTTTACAAGTTGGATAGAAAACACTATACATACACACATTGTGATTGTAACTGACTCAGAAAGGTGAGAACAGGCAAGCTTCGTGCAGAGTGGCTTGCTTCGCTTCGGAGGTCACGGGTAGCAAGCATCACCTGGATCTTTTCTCCTGGGCATGCCGGTGTGCTGGGGAATGAACAGGCGGATAGATTGGCTGGCTCGGCAAAACTTGGTGGAGTATTGATGTATGACAAGGCAGACGTGGTTGCCGCCTTGTGGGAGCACGTGTACACCTCGGAGGAGCAAATGGATCACCATGGTCTGGCAAGAATGAGACGACGAGGGGATCTGGCCGACGCTCGACGTTCAGAGGAAAGGCGAGACGGACATATAATCAGATTGCTACTGGAACTATTAGTGTTGGAACTCTTCGCTGACTGCTGAGGATGGGGACGGAGCGCTTATGGGAATGTCCCGAATGCTGTGATGTCGGTTCCTAAATCAATCAATCAATCAAACCCTTTACAAGTTAAGTAGAAAATTTTAATGGGTACTTTTGCTTTCTTTCACCCCAAACAAACTTTGCCAGCTATATTTAGAGTCACCAGCTATATTTAGCGCCGACGGTGATCTCCTCTGTGATCGGCTGGAGTGCGTGTCAGTGCGTTTCAATTGCCCCACACCACAGTGTTGTTTCTTTGGGCTGTGGCAACCGTTTCTGTGTGAGTGTCTGTCTCATCATGAGTTTTCTGGGAACTATCACTTTCCGGTTAGGGTTAGGGGTAGGATTAGGGTTAGGGGTAGGTATATATGTGTCGTCGACACACATACACACACACACACACACAACCCTACCCCTAACCCTAATCCTAGCCTTAGCACTAACCCTAACCCTAACCCTAACCGGACAGTGAAAGAATAGCGCACCACCGCCGCATAGAATTGCGCACTGAGCTACGGCGCAACACACGGAAACCCCCTGGATGTTCGGCGCAACACAGGGAACCCCTGGATGTGACGTCATACCCTGGGATTCCCTTTTGTTTGGGTGAAAGAAAGCAAAAGTACCTTTTAATGATATTTCTTTGCAGTTTTATTTTTCATAATTTGAAAATTTTAATGACATTTTTCATGACATTGTTTTTTTTTTTTTTTTTTACTGCAGCACAAAAACTAAAACGTAATATTCAAGATTGCTCTACTCACAATATAAGTGATATAATAAAGAATATCTCTGCAAAGTTTGATTAAAATCTAACGAATAGTTTAAAAAAAAATTGTACCTATGTAAAAAAAAAAAAAAACTGGCGAAATGAGAAAACAGGGAAAAACGAATTTTTTTTTTTTTTTTTTTTGGTTTTTATTACTAATACACTCTTTTACACAGAAAACCAGTTTACAACTGTACCTGACTGTTAAAATAGTCCTGCTGAATATGCAGGACCTCCTTCCAGGGCATGCAGCTCACCTTGTCTCTTCAGTTTGGCCGCTCGTACAGTGTCACGTCTTTTAGTTTGTTTGTCCTTCTTGTACTTCAGACTATTTCTTACTTGCTTCTGCACCTTAAATGTTCCTAGTCTCTGCATATGCCAGGCCTGTAGAAGGTCCATAAAACTGGGCAGTGTCTTGGGCAGCAGCAGCTCCAAAGTTGAACTCTCTTGCTGCAGTTACAACTGCAAACTGAACGCGCTTGCGAGAGGCAAAGTTGTCTTTAGTGCATCGAGCCCATATCAAGCTGTGTAAACACTCATTTGAATTCTGAGTTTGTCCTGACACACATCTACTAAGTAGTTTAGTGTCAGACAACCTTTCATAAATTGGCAACATATATTTCTCAAGCTTGTCACGGTTGAGCCATGTGTGTAACATCTTGTCATGAGGACCTGGGACCTGATGCTTAGCCAGGGCGGATTGAAAAAAAAAACACCAAGATTGCTCTCCACTTGGGCACATTTCATGACGTGGACTTTTGTCTGTTGAAAAACAGTTATGCAGTGAAGCCATAACACTTTTCCTCATGGACTCTACACTTGTGTTGTTTCGTAAGGCTCTGTTGCAATAAATTGTTAACCTACGGATGGCATTTTATGCAAGTTGACCTTTACCGCGTCCTCCTAGGGTCACACCTTGCTTTCGGTAGTCAGCAACAACATTGCGGAGTGCTGTTCCAAGGCGTGTACTGACATGGTTGATACACTCCTCTTTGTCTATCTGAATGTCATCCCCATATGGTTTGATCTTGGTAACTTCTGCTAATGTTTTGGTGTCACCATCAGAAAGTATTGACGTGTAGCGAAGTTTATGACGGGCCACAGACCGTCGCCACAGCACCCTTGCAGCCTCCACCTCCATCATTCCAGCAGATCCTGTGCAATTGTTATCACAGTTTAGAAGATGTTCTGCCTCCCATGCTGCAAATTCATCTGGTTTGTCCCTGGAAAGTGTCTTACCAGTGGTTTCACACACCTGGCAATATGTGGACATAACATGGGCATCTATGCAAAGTCCTGTAAGAACATCCACTGCACAGCCAACTCCAATGTGGGATGTGTGGCCTCTAGTCAGCCAAGTGCCATCAAAGCTGACACTAATATCTAGCACATCATTGTCAGGTAGAGTTATGCCTGACTGTTGTGCATGAGCCTGTCGAACATACTTTACGGTTTGAGAGAAAACAGTGTCCTCCAGATCTTCTATCTTTGAATATAGTTTATTCGCTTTGCTGCGAAATGTTTTGTGATGAAGACCTTGCAGGTTCGTGTTTTCACAAAAATTATTGAATGTTGTTGCACCCATCCCACAAACTAATGCTGAATATACTGACTGGCTGTTGACAGCAAAAGATCTATCCCCATCATTACTTCTTTCAGATAGGTATCTTCCACACATCACTTCTTCACAACAAGAGCAGTAAACCTCTGCATACACAGCTAATCCCTTGGCTTTCTTGCTGTCAGTTTTCAAAATAAGACTAGCAATTTTACAAACTGGACAACATAACATTTTGATTATTGCCTCAATTTCTGAACAATCAACTATTGCTCTTTGTTCCCGTTTTTGATATCCATTGTCGTCACCAGAAGCATACTTGCTGCTAGTGGATGTCGTGTAGTTATACGTATCTCTTTTAAATTGGCTTCGGTTAATAAAAGAATCACTTCCACAACTTTGAGAAGAACACGATAGCACTGATTCATTCGGATTCACTGTCAAAACACTTGGATTTGGAAGAAGTGGCATGTGCACTTTAGCTGGGTCGCTTTCAGTAGTTTCAGAATTGTCTGTACCGTTTACGACGTTCTGATAGGCTTTTCGCTGCTTACGAGCATTTGCGAGTTGTAGTCTGAGAGATTTCTTGAGTAGATGACTGCCAGTTAAATTTCTTAGAACGAGGCATATTTCAATGCGTGTCCAGGAGCTTGAGAAACATTAAGTCATCAAAATGAACATAGCAAGCAAGATAGCCGACATGTTAGACGGCGGCCTAAGTCACTGAGCAAAGTTTATGTGATGGCAGTGGCCCAGATTTCATGAACATTCATTGTCAAGCCCTGTTGTGTGTTCACCCCAAGATGGCCAGACAGGGACGTAAGTTGAATATTGTAAAACTTATCATAGTGTAGAATAAGAGAAGCAGCGGCACTCAAGACGATAACATGAGACACCTAAGAATATAAATTAGTACACCAGTCGTCTCAGAATGTTATATGATCCTTCTACCATCCGTTAGACTGAGAGAATGATGAGACGTGTGAGCGACTGTGTGGTGTCATAAATATCAATAAACTGGTGATCTCCTGTTAGGACGCTGGTGTTTGGACTTCTTTGATATTCTACTAGATGTTTCGTCATGAAGGTGTCACGTTCTCCCAACGAGCCTAAGTGAGAACTTGTCATCTACAACTAAAACATTTAATCTAACCCCTACTGACGTCAACAACACTTTAAAGTAACTATTCCCAGGACCAGAAGACCTCCGGGGGAACCCCAGATTGTGGGGGTTTTTCCCAGCAGAACGTGCAAACAACACGCCATGTCACGCCTCAACAAGGAAATGAAATACGTCTCTTTCCAAAATGGTCACGGATGTTATGTTTAGTGCCGGTACTACAGAGGCTTCGCATAATCTTCTTGACCCTCTAATGTGTTTCTTGCTTTGCTTGTTCTTCTTTCACGCTGGAAGTTAGTTTGGGGGTTATGCTGACAATGAAACACCAAATACCCGTGGTCAGAACATTGCCAACTTAGGCCCGAATCTCAGCCACTCTGTGTGTGCTGGGCTGTATCATGTTCCGATGACATAGTAATATGACTCTCCGCAAATGTGAAGTCCCAATACTGGTTTTGCGCACTTCTCTAGGTTCTGAAGAGGGAAGGAAAACCCTGCAACAGAGTATTCGGTGAGGATGGTATAATGCTACGGGTCAGGAGGAGGGTTTCTCCATCAATATCACTCCACTAGATGTGAGTCCTTCTAAAGACTAGGACCACCTGATGTGAACACAACGGATTCAGTTAGAACTTCCAAAGGCCTGCAAATTAATCAATTAACCAATCAACTTACTAACCAATTAGTCAATCAATCACCTTGCCAAGCAAGTAATGAACCAACCAGCCAACCAACAAACCAATACACCAATAAACCAATACACCAACAGAGTCACCACCGAATCAACCAGCTAATCAATACACCAACCAACCAACGAAACTACCACCTTACCAACCAAGTAATCAACCAACCAACCACCCAAGAAATACACCAACCAGCCACCTTACCAACCAAGTAACCAACCACCCAACCAATACACCAACCAACCACCTTACCAAATAAGTAATCAACCAGACAACAACCTTAACAACCAAGTAACCAACCAGCCAACCACCCAATCAATACACCAACCAACCACCTTAACAACCAGGTAACCAACCAGACAACCACCTAATCAAGACATCAACTAACCACCTTAACAACCGGGTAACCAACCAGCCAACCACCCAATCAATACACCAACCAGCCACCTTAACAACCAAGTAACCAACCAGCCAACCACCCAATCAATCATCATCATCATCAAGTGCCCTGCCAGCTGGCTTAGGCGTTCATGGTTCTCCACAGATCTCGGTCTTTGGTTTTCTGGATCAGCTCTGCTGCTGATATTCCTCCGTGCCACCGTCTCAATCCATCCAGCCAATCGATACACCAACAAAACAAGCAACACCCCAATCAACCAACCAGCCACACAGACAACCAAACAAGCTACAAACAAATACACCAACCAATTAATACATGCGAATGCGAAATACGAAATCAGATACAATATAAACCAGAAACATCGCGGAGTTAACAGCAACTGTATCGAAACATCCACGGGAAAAGACAAAGAGGACGTGAGTGAATGGAGCAAATGACAACCAGACCACCCTTGGTGAAACTACTACTTGAAACAACTACAAGTGGTGGAATCATGAACCTGTTTATGTAACGGGGTAGACACTGTTGGAGGGGCCAACTGAAATTAAACATTACAATACAAATGGCCCGAGGAGGTTTCATTAAATCAAATAAATAAATGTCCCTTTATGCGCCTCGGGGGCGTATTGCACATGTAGTGCCGGTCCCATGTTTGTATGGCTCAATTGACATTCCATAGACGATAATGTTATTATCACGCAGATTGTCATTACTTCCCAAAACATTTCTGGTATTCATTTGAGGCTTGGCAGACTTGGGAGGTCAATTTTAAACATCCACCTCGATGGTATTCAAACATATGACGGGGTCATATAATTACTTAGTTCATATCCGTTACAGGCCGTCGCAGTCAACCCCAACATTTTTTTTCTGTTTGTGATCTCTTGGTAAATTTACGTCCAGTAGTTTGCCATAGCTTTCTGAACGACCGACACCCATTGTCAGGGTGCGGGTTAGGTATGAATGGAATCTCATACTTGCACGAGTGTTTGTAAGGGTCGTGGAAGACGTGTTGTGACAGAGTGAGGAAAAATAACTCTCGGGTTTGAACGGGGAGCACAAGAGAAGAGTAGAAGACACGGTCCAGGTCGGATGTGTTGTAACGAGTACGAGGATTGCATCCGTCTAATACCTTTAGTACAATACATTTTAGTTGTGAGTGATAGTCGTGGTGCTTATTTTAGTTAAGAATAACTGTGCTGCTAAATGCGAATGAAGACTTGACTGTAAATGTGAAGCCGTAAAATAAATGATGAAACCAACGTGGACTTCTGTTATGTCCTTCAGTTGGACTTGTGACTTTGGCGCGTGAGTTGGAGAGAAGGAGTGGCCTACAAACATGGGCAAGCGATTAAGGTTTGATAACAAAGTATTTAGAAGATAGTAACTCATGGCGCACGGATCTTCATGTATGACACACGGAGAGCAGAAATAGCGCCATGAGTAAATTCCAGCCATGGGTCTGACTTGCTTGTAAAACAACATTGAGCAGAAGCGAGCATGAAGCAATGGCCTAATAGCCAGGTCCACGACACCCATACCATTTCGTAAAAAACCAACGCAAGGCCGTCTGCTGCCAAATCGCCCGCAACTGTTTCGGACACGGATTGCAAGATCTCTAATTGCGTCTGTAACACCTTTGCCACGGAGCCGGCGGTCATCTAGTAAGCGTTTAATGTGCCAGACATTAGAAGTAGTAGTGTGCACTTTCGGCGGACGTGGTTGACCCATGATTTAGGGGTACTTTGTTGAGTGTCAGGTGAAATTCTGATCACAGCATCCCTAGGGGCCACCATCTCCAAGATCCTTTGCCAGTGGTTTAGACCAGTGATGGTCATCTATAGGTGGTGTAGCGGTAAAACCAGCACACAGAGCTGGCTGGCGCCCGGGGTGTAGTACAGGGCATCCTTTCATACACATTACAACGACCTGAGTTTCCCGCCATGCCTGTGACGGAAGTCACCACACCACCAAAGATGGTATGAAAATATTCGAGCATATAACCGCTGGATAAGTAAGCAAGCAAGCTAGCCACTGCAGGGGACCTACATGGCACTAGGGGGCTTGTGAACGCCAGGGAAACAAGTCGTGGATCTACTTCATAGCATCGGGTTTGATCCCATATGGCTCATTCTCTTTCCGCAGGACAGCCTGCCGAAATCGTCGCACAAAGCACGAGCTCCGTAGCTCCAGCGACGACGCCCGGGAGTCTCCAACAAAACTGCATTTGTGAATCGAACAACGTAGCCCAGAATCGAAGCCACGACCTTCAGAGCGCGAGGCAAACGGCTTGACCACTTCGCCACGGAGACTCCGGTAAATAGGTACCAGGAAAAGACTTGGCAAGTAAAGACGGTGGTGGTGATACCGACCACTGACCCTCCCACCGATCTGGATCTAGCACCAATGGGAAGTAAGGTGTGTAGAAGTGTTCTTTTCTGAAGTTACTTACAAGCTGGTCAGCACGGCCGAATGGATAACAGTCCTCGTTCTTAAACATCCGGTGGGTTGAGGCTGGGGTAGGGCGTTCAACCCCTACACTGGTCAGTTGGACTAACATGTTAACTTCTCGTCCTTGATTTGGGGCCATAAATTACAAGTACCTCTGAAGTCGGAGTGGGTTCGCCTGATGGCGAGGGACACTGGTAATAGGGAAAGCTAACACTCATGCAACAATTAGTCCAGTGCTATTAGAAGTAGTGTGAGTGGACTATGCTTGAGTTGAAAGCGAGCAAGCGTAAAGCAAACACACTTACAGGGAGGAAATAACTCTAGAACTAGAGTTACACCATCCAGAACTATCCTTGTCTCAGTGCCGGTGTCTGGATGAAACACACGTAGGACAAGACCTTCCAGAACTATCCTTGTCTCAGTGCCGGTGTCTGGATGAAACACACGTAGGACAAGACCTTCCAGAACTATCCTTGTCTCAGTGCCGGTGTCTGGATGAAACACACGTAGGACAAGACCTTCCAGAACTATCTTTGTCTCAGTGCCGGTGTCTGGATGAAACACATGTAGGACAAGACCTTCCAGAACTATCCTTGTCTCAGTGCCGGTGTCTGGATGAAACACACGTAGGACAAGACCTTCCAGAACTATCCTTGTCTCAGTGCCGGTGTCTGGATGAAACACACGTAAGACGACTGAGACAGTTACTAGCCAACTTCAACCATGATTTATATTAGAGTTTCTCATCTAGTTGTATATGTGCGTGTTTGTTGTTTCTGTGCTGATGATAGCTTTAGCCGCAAGGTCTATCTTGGTACTTGTGATCTTGTTCTAGTACAGCTTAATGATTCTACTTCTCGTTTTTGGTGATTAATTCTTTGGAGCTAAATGAGAGGACTAAACAGATTCTAACGAATGGATACATGAGGAAATGACGTTGGCATTGGATAGGTCACACATTGAGAAGTCTCATAATAGTAGAACCAGACAGGCTTTTCTATGGAACCCACACTGCAAACGTATTCCAGAAAGACCTAAACACTCGCCGGGAAGTGAATTAGAGACAAAATGAATAATATACAAAGGACATGGAATAAAAAAGCAGGAGAGGCCAACAGGTATGACGGTGGGTTGGTCTAAGACCTGCTCTCCATTCGGGAATAGGGCTGCAGAAACAGCAGCAGCTGGAGGTGGCGGAGGAGTTGGAGGAGGAAGTGAAAGGAAGACGAAGGAGGAGGAGGATGTGGAGTAAAAGAAGAAGAAGAAGAAGGAAGAAGAAGAAAGAAGGAAGACGGAAGAAGGAAGAAGGAAGGAAGAAGGAAGCAGGAAGAAAGAAGAAGAAGAAGAAGAAGAAGAAGAAGAAGAAGAAGAAGAAGAAGAAGAAGAAGAAGAAGAAGAAGAAGAAGAAGAAGAAGAAGAAGAAGAAGCAGAAGAAGGAAGGAAGAAGGAAGAAAGAAGAAGAAGAAGAAGAAGAAGAAGAAGAAGAAGAAGAAGAAGAAGAAGAAGAAGAAGAAGAAGAAGAAGAAGAAGAAGAAGAAGAAGAAGAAGAAGAAGAAGAAGAAGAAGAAGAAGAAGAAGAAGAAGAAGAAGAAGAAGAAGAAGAAGAAGAAGAAGAAGAAGAAGAAGAAGAAGAAGAAGAAGAAGAAGAAGAAGAAGAAGAAGAAGAAGAAGAAGAAGAAGAAGAAGAAGAAGAAGAAGAAGAAAAAGGGGAGAATAAGAAGGAGGAGAAGAATGCAGCAATATTATATCTATGCTGAATTGTTTACCAAATGAATACATAACTATATATATAGCATATGATACACAGTGTAAATATTCACAACTATTGTATGTGATAGGCAGTACGCCTATTTACATTATACATTTGCTTTACAAACTGGTTGCATATCCTTTACAGAACGTCAAAGTTAACCAGAGCATGTTTTAATTTCTTGGCAAGTTTGCGTTCAGTTATTTGCCATTGATTTCTGAACAACTGGCACTCATACCATTGTATGAAAACCAGTGCAAAACGGCCTGCATGCAAATAGCCTGCAGATGTGTTTCGAAAGCAGTATGCGGCGCTGTGGAGAAGGAGTCGCAATTCGCAATATTTCGTTGTTTAAAAGCATTATAAATCATATATTGAACAACAAAATCTATATAAGATTATGAACTAAAAGGATACTAAACTACAGCGCGCGTGCGTGCGTGCGGGCGTGCGCGCGCGAGCGTGTGTGTGTGTGTAATACAATCAGATTTTACAATAATAAAATCCGATTCACTGGGTTGGTCACTTAACTCGCATGCCAGATCACAGGCTGCCAAAACAATTTTTTTTTACGGCGATCTGCATTGTGATAAACGCTTCCAAGGCGGCCAGAGGAAACGCTTTAAAGAAACTGAAAATCTCACTGAAACCTTTTGGAATTCATCTTGACACCTGGGAGGCTTCTGCTAAAGACCGTAATTCGTGCGTACATCATTACGCAAGGGTGCAGTCACTTGTGAAGCAAACAGGACTGCAAGAGCTGTGAAGAAAAGGCTAGACAGAAAAACCACTGCACGAGATCTTCCTCCTGGAACGTCAAGCAATCTTTGCCCACATTGTCAAAGAACATTTCAAGCCAAAATAGGCCTTATCAGCCATCTTAGAACTCACGGCTCAATACTTTCAACCCCACTGGATGAAATGAATGGTCATCATCATCCTTGATGGACAAACAATAATAATATTTATTTAATTTTCCTATTTATACCAAATGTGAAATACCAAAGCAACAGACTCTTTTTCGACTCTGTAAAGGGTATCATTCTCACAAAGTACAATTTGAAGAACCTGTGAACAGTTTTATACATATGTGATTGCTAACGAGGATTTTCTACTCTGAGAAATATGTTGTGCAATTAATAAAGATTATAAGGTAATAATTGTACAATCGACTGTTTAAATAACGTTTTTTTTTTTTTTTTTTTTTTTTTTTTAGCATTTTGAAAAAGGTCTCCATTGAATTTATATTAATTTTTTTAACATGATTGTTTCTTGGTCGATTCACTAAGAGTACGATACACTTATTGGTAGCTATCGTAATAAAACTGAAGTTATTGTGGGTTTAATGTGAAACAATTCAAATGAAACATTCAATATGTTTCCTTTGTCCTCTTTTTTGTCTTATTATGTCTTTTTGTTGTATTATTATTATCCTTTTGGTGTTCACGTATCTGCAGCTTAACCTAAGGCCCTGTCCACGCCAATATGGAAGCACTAGACTTGAGTTTCGCTCTCGTTTGAGCTCGTCAGTAGTGCATATCCTTGACTGGACCCGGGATCAAACCTGAATCACTGGTGGGTGTGTAACCATATTCTAGACGTGACAAAATTATCAACTAGAATATCACAACGTTCCGCATCGTAGTCTATAGCTCAAAATTTGCCCAGTTGCCGCGACTGACATCTGTCAATCGATGTGGCCCTGAATGATCAGATCTTCTCGACAGGCAAGGCACACCAGGCCGCCTAAATTCAAGAGAGCAATAATCAAATTGAGATATTTATCTTACGACAAATAGCCGGGAAAAATTGGGAATATAAAAGAGATCGCCATAACATTTTTGTGGATTTTAAAAAGGATTATGATAGTGTCCATAGGAATAGTCTATGGATTGCTATGCAGGAATTTGGAATACCAAGGAAGTTAATCAACATGACCAGACTATGCATGGAAGATACTTATAATATAGTAACATATAAAGGCAGGAAATCAGACCCTTTCCAAATAACATCTGGCTTGAAACAGGGTGATGCACTATCGCCGCTACTCTTCAATCTGGCTCTAGAGAAAGTTGTAAGGAAGGTAAAGGAGGAATGTGATATTGGAGGAACATCCGGGCTGCTTGGTTATGCAGATGATATAGATATTATAGGGCAAAGTGAACAAAAGACATTGGAAATATTGACTCACTTAAAGAAAAAAGCCCAACAGATGGGGCTGGTTATCAACCAAGATAAGACAGAATATATGGTAATTTCAAGAGATGGAATGGCTAAAAACTCTGGCCACATACAAATAGATAATATGACAATTAAAAGAACGGAAACATACAAATACCTGGGTACAATCTTCAACTGCTCCAACATCATAAGGGAAGAAATACAAACTAGAATCAACTCTGGAAATAAGATATACTATGCACTACAACATCTACTAAAATCAAATGCGCTATCTCGTAACACCAAAATCACAATATACAAAACACTGATCAGACCAGTTGTGCTGTATGGCTCTGAAACCTGGAGTACAACGAAAGGAGACGAAGCCTTGTTACAAACCTTTGAGAACAAAATTTTAAGACGCATCTTTGTTCCCATTAGGGATACACAAAATGGAGAGTGGAAAAGAAGAAGTAACAAAGACATTTATGATCTGTTTAAGTCCCCGCTAATCACTGGTATCATGAAGGCTAATAGACTACAATGGCTGGGGCATATAGAAAGAATAGAAGATAATAGGGAAATAAAACTCGCTTACACTCAGGAAATAAATGACCGTAGACTCCGAGGTAGACCAAGAAGACGGTGGAGAGATAATACATATACAGACCTACAAGCACTTGGAATCAACGACTGGCAAGAGAAGGTCCACCGGAGAGACGAATGGAGACGGATTGTATCTGTAGCAAAGAACCTCATTGGCTCGGAGCACTGAAGAAGAAGAAGAAGAATCAAATTGATTTATTTGGGTTGTTTCCGGGAGGTGAGATTTAAACATTGAGCACAACCCACTACTGGCAACGCTGATAGTATTCTGGTACGAACCTAAGACCTTGTCCACGTCACTATGGTAGCACTAGACTCGAGTTTCGCTCTCGTTTGAGCTCATCAGTAGTGCATAACCTTAACTGGACCCGGGATCGGGTAATCGGCGATCGGGCAAATTTTGAGCTATAGCCTACGATGGGTGACGTTGTGATATTTTATTGTGATAATTTGGTCGCGTCTAGTATGTGCCACGTGATTTAGTGATTACACACCCACGTCAGACGCCAGTGATCCGGGTTTGATCACTGAATTGCATTTAAGATGTTGCTGAAATGCTCTGCCCAGCGTTGAAGGATTTCTTTCTTATTGGTGACCAATGTTGCCCCATCTGCATATGAATTTGGATGAAGAATGACTTGCACGATGAATTGGATTAAAGTGAGGAAGAGTTTCGCAATTCGTCGACCTCACTCTCTCGCCTGAGTCCATCTGAGTCCAGTGGCAAGACAAGTCAAGACTATTGGAGACGAATACATATGCAGTGGATGACCAGGGCGCTCTACTTGCCTTGCCGTGCTCATTACGTTTCACAACGCTTTGCAGGTAAACGCTGTCTTGCCCGTTTAATCATCAGCGATTTCATCCACGCAGTCTGCCGAATAGTTTAAATATATAAATAATATACACTATGCAGATGACACAGTATTGATGGCGGATAATGCAAAAGATCTACAACAACTGTTGGGCATTATAGTAACAGAAAGTGCAAAGAAAGGACTCTCCTTAAATATTAAGAAAACAGTAACAATGGTGATATCAAAGAAACAGGTAAAACACAAATGTGAAATAGAGACAGAAGGGAAAATTCTTCACCAAGTGGATAGTTTTAAATATCTAGTGACATTTATAACATCAGATGGAAGATTCACAACAGAGATTAAGAGCAGAATAGGGAAAGCAAAGGCTGCAGTTCAGAAAATGAAGAATATCTTATGCAATACGTCAATATCATTGAATGTAAGAAAGAGAGTGCTAAGGTGCTGTATGACATGGTCTAGGTTGTACAGGTTGAATAATGGCAGTAGTTAGTAACAAGCGCGGTCTGCATGAAGAGACCGTGCCAAGTAACCTACCACTGCATTGGTCACAAAAACGTGAAAAGTGGTTAGGATATTTTGCGCGAGAGCAAATGTCACTTTAAGTCAGTTGGACTCGAGCTACGGCCGGCGTTGGACCTAGTTCGGAGTTATAGAGCATGGCTAACATAATGCCGCTCTTTTAGAATAGTTTATTCCCCCTACTTTCTGCCAAATAGTTAGTAACGCTATAACAATCAACCTCAGTAAACTGGCTCATTGTCCAAGATAAATAAACCATTCCAACAGAAATCCGGAAGCCTGTGCCAACATTGATGAATAAGTCAAAGCTGTTAGACAGTGGCAGTTATGGCGACATTTATTGTCTGTGTTCAAGCTTGTGCTCACAAATCAATGGAAATAATAATAATATATTAATAATTCTCAAAATACCGTGCCTGTTCAGCCAGGCGGGACAGTATTGAAATCAGGTACATAATGTTAGCACACATGAACTTACTATCTAACTGCTGACATAATTGTCTTGGCGCTTATAGTCAGCTATTGCTCCTTACCAAGTGGCCTCTATGTCACCTTGCTATAATTTCTAAGTCCCACTTCAAGCATTTGCATCCATCGGTCATTTTCTAGCAAATATGAAATAGCCTTGACAATCTAGCTCTTCCATCTGATATCATTTGCCATCAATGCGGTGTCCTGCCAGTTCGTAACACAATCTTGTTTCCGTGAAAAGAATCGTGCTGCCTTCTTCACTATCAGTCCAAGGTTTGTCTGTTGTTGTTGTTGACTACTCCTGTGACGTTTCTTGCCTTCTCACGTCACTTCTCTAGATTCTCCTATCATTTGGCTGGAGGTTTTCTTACAATTACTTTTTGATATCATTTCTTCTGATCTCCTACTTGGCAGCCACTGTTTTGTATATTTGTGAATCTTGTGTAGAGAAAATGACTGTAATATTGATAGTGTCCAGTGTATAGGCTTAGTAAAATAGAATGTGAAAACTCTACTAGTGTCATGTTACACCAGCTACGTTGAGTAGAGTCTAAGTAGTTAACGAGTATAGACTGTCCCGGAGAGAAAGGCTCAACCGCCGGCAGAAGTTGAAGGAGAGATGTCTACAAGATAGAGATTAAGCATCTCTACAGATATAAACGAAGCGCCACTGAAATAGTAACAGTGGTGGCGCGTCAAGATTGATATTGCCAGCCAGGACGCGTGAAGTTAATTCTATCGCACAGAAACCCAGCAAAGAAATATTAGAAAGTTCGCCACTGACTGACCTACACAGTAAGATAATGCCACAGGTTGCTGCCGTGTACACCAAGTAGCATTCTTCCTGGCACTATGTAAAACCAGTTTTGCTGTATGGCAGTGAATCTTGGAATGTAAATGAACAAATTAAGAAGGAGTTGGAAGCAACAGAGATGTGGTTCCTGAGACGAATGTTGCGAATTCCTTGGACTGCCAAAGCAACTAACAATGAATGCCTAAAAGAGGCTAATGAAACTAGAACATTATATACAACAATAAGAAAGAGGCAAGCAACATTTTTGGTCATGTGATGAGAAGAGAGGCATTGGAGAACATCGTGAAAACTGGAAAGATCGAGGGGAAGAGAGGCAGAGGCAGACCATTATACATGATGCTGGATGGATTGCGACGGTGGCATGGAGGAATGTCAGCAGCAGAGTTGATCCAGAAAACCAAAGACCGAGATCTGTGGAGAACCATGAATGCCTACGCCAGTCGGCATGGAACTTGATGATGATGATAATGATGATTGCAAACAGGTTTGTGTGGCGTTTGCTCGCGTTCACTCTAAAGAGAGAGAGAGAGAGAGAGAGAGAGAGAGAGAGATGGAGAGAGAGAGAGAGAGAGAGAGAGCAAATCAACACAAAGCCTGAAGTTAGCTGCATTGGGTAGTATCTTCATCACAGACACATTGCATTCATTTGGGGTTAGAGTGGGGGTTACACGAACTGTTGTCTTGGTCATCGTCATACTTTCCACTTCTGACAAAGAAACTATCTTGTATTTGTGTGTTTACTGTCTCTGCAGTAAATAATTGTCTATAATATTGCTGGAATGTTTCTGTTATGCGTGTGGTTTCTGTTTGTGTGATTCCTTGCATGTCTATTATTGTGATTATCTGTTTGCTACGCTGTATGTTTTGTTCTATTGCCATGTACTATTTACTGGGTGTCTCTTGTGTGATGGTGTTGAGTTTTGTTCTAATTAGTGCACCCAAGTATCTGTGCTGTTGGTGTTGTTCCAGTTGCATTTCTAATGCATACAAGTATGGTGAGTTTCTGTCGGTGTGCTTTGTTAAATGTATTGCTGTTTGTATGATCTGCTCTTGTTGTAGTCTACGCTTGTGTATGATGGATGCTAGTTGTTGGGTCCTGCTCAGTATTGTGTTTTCAGTAAGTACCAGTATTGTCTAATGTTATCAGATAGTATACTGTCAGTGTATGTATGTATCAGGTCTGTCATATATTGTATATAATCTGTGTTTTGGAGTAATGTGTTGTTAAATTTCCAGTGTGGCGATCGTTTGAATGGCTGTATGGTTGTATTATTTATAGTGATGTGTGCTAATATTGCTTTGTGGTCTGTATACTGGAGAGTTTCTTGTAGGTGTTTAGTCTGTGTTATGTGGTGTGTTGTGGGTACGTATATTCTATCTAACCTAGATGATCTGTTATGTGCATGGTTTCTGTGCGTTTTATCTTGACTGTCGGGGTGTTTCTGCCTGAATGCGTCTACTCGGTTATGTGTGTCAATTATGTATTGCAGTGTATCGAGTTGATTCATGTCGTCTCAGCCAGCTCTTCTTAACTGCGTTTTAACTTCCCCGCCTATTATGTCAGCCGAAGTTAAACAACAGTTAAAATCACCTGCTAAATCAACATTCTTCCCTCAGCATGTCTGTGCTAATAGGTTTTCTAAGTGTTCAAAGAATTGTGGTTGGTAGCTGTAATTTGCTGGGGCATGTATGTTGAATAAAATGCGCGCGTGTGTGTGTTGTTTCTAACCTGTATAATGGTAATGTCTCTTTGGTCGTCCTTGTGTGTGTTAGTAATTTCCCATTTGTCTGATGTCTGCAGTATGGCGGTTCCAAAACCTGTACGATGTGTCGACAGGCTGAAGCATGAGTGTCTGAGCCATAATTGTGTAGTGATTTGCTTTGTATGCGTGTATTCGCATATGTTTGTTTCTTGTAGGAGAATTAAGTCGGGTTTGTATTTGTGTATGAGTGTGACGATGTGTTTTTGTTTTGTGCGTAAACCTGAAATGTTCAGACTAATAATAATAATATCATTAGTCATCATAAATTAATCAAAACAATCAAATGACATTGTTGACTAACAATAATAAGAAAAAAGAGACAAACGAGGTTCTCTGGTTGATATGGTTTTTTTTTTTCTTGTTGTCCTGATGTAGACTGATCTTATTGTAGATGTTAAAACAATGAGCCATCTTCTTCGGTGTCAGTATCAGTGTCAGTAGTGTTCATATATATCAATTCTGATTCAGTTTTATTATCTAAGGTGTCTTTGTTGGTGGTTTGTCTTTCCCTCTTTTTTTGGCGTTGATTTGGTTGGTGAGTTTTCCTCTTCTTCTTCCTTAGTACTGCTGGTTGAGATTGGACTAAATCCTCGTAGTTGTCTCTTTCTGGATTTGGAGTAGGTACTACATTTTCAGTTACCGAACGTTGCCGGCGATGTTTCAAACGGCGATTTACGTTTTCTTGTTATTGTTCCCCGGTATTAAGGATATATATATAGTACTCGTTATATAGACTTTGCCGCTTGATTTAGTATAAATAATTAAATTGAGCATCCATTCTTACGCGTACTGTGAAATTTTCAAATATTTTAGTCTACGGGGGCATCCCAAACAGAAATTATTAAGATCGTATGCTAAGATGCGTCATGTTAAATTTCAATGGCGGGAATATAGCGGTTTTCCGTGTCATAATACAGCGATGATCATTTAATATTCTTATGGATTATTCAGAGCGACGAGATTATAATGATGCACGTTTGCATTCACCACCCATTCTAGTATTTAGGAGTGGAGGAAGAGGCTGGAGGAAGAGGGAGTTTGAGGTTTTCATTTGAATTTTGCGTTCAAAATAAAAACCTGAGTTATCCCCCTTAGCGTAAAAAAACAAAGAGCAGTTATCTGCCCTTAGCTTACGTGTTTTGTGGTCACACTTTCCAGAGTGGGTTACCAATATGCCAATGTTAAATATAAACTGACATACAAAAATTAATATCTCAGCTTACAATTGACGTACAGACTTGAATAAGGTATCGTTGGATTTGTATTTTCAAGAGGTATCCAACTATGCAGTTATATAATTAAAAAAGCAATTTAGAAAATGTACCTAAAGTACCTAATTTGGAGTGAAAAACAGTTGTAAAAGTTTCTTATGTTTGCGTGTCCAGAATGTAGTTTTCTTGGTTGTCTGTTGATGTATCCGTTTGTTGCTGTTCTTGTTGTTTGGGCTGTTGTTCACCTTGTTTTCCACGTTGTTTGTTTTGTTGATGTTGTGCTGGTCCTTGCCTTCTCAGAGGTGGAAAATTTATTACATCTTCTTGTGCCACAACAGGCTTGTTTGTATGTTTGGCTGGACATTTGTTGGACCAGTGGTCGTCCATACCACACACATGACAAGCAGTTCTCCTGCTGGGCAATGTTATCAGAATTTTGTGAGTGTTTTTGGTGACCCCTGTAATATTCAAATTTATGCAATGGGGGATTTCCTGGACGGGGTTACATAAGGCTCCCCATTTACCTCCATTTACCCCATTTTAGTGGAAATACCTCCACATTCGGGTCCCCAGTAGCATCTACGGCGATAGCCTTAACTTCGTCTATCTTCATTGCCGCCAGGATCCAATGCAAAGTAAGTTTTTGCCTTTCTTTGTCTGCATGCTCCAGACAAATATTGATGTCCGAATTCGGTAGTTGTAACTGAACCCGGTGTAGCCTATCGTACAGTTTAACATGTATGTCTTCTGTTAAAGTCACGAAAGACCGTGTCGGTGACTCATACCTGTGTAAACTGGCTATCGCACCTAGCGGCACGCCAGCCAGCCCAGCGAGTGCGCTCGCTATGAACGCTGGCGTCGACTTGGCGGAGGCTCTAGGGCCGGAGAGAGATACAACAATCGTACCTGTGCGAGTGGTATAATAGGGAGGAATGTGCAGTACCCACTGTAGCCTGCCCTGGTTCTAAGTCATGCCACAGTAGTGGGATTAATTTCAAATGGAGAGGAAGGGCCACGGGAAGCCAAAGAGACCCTTATTAGCTCGAGGTATGTAGGGTGTTCTCGGGAATGGTAAGGTTTCCCCTCCATAAGATAAACTGCCCGAATTAGAAGATACTTTGTGTTTTAATTATCTAGCTCTGAACCCCCAACCTGTATCCATTTTTACTCAAAAGGAAAACGGTTACAAGAGTGTTTGAAAAATAATAGTAAGTTGTCCTATTTGAACAATCTGGGACCTGAGAGGTTACAACAGATTAGGACTTGGCTGTCTATTCGAGGTTATCCCGACAAATGCAGCGACAAAACAACACTTTTGGCGGTGAAAGATTTATACGTTGTGAAGAGAAACCAGAGTGATACCCTTCCCCTTGTTACAGGGGAAAGAGTAAGTAAATGAAAATCTGTGCCGAAAATAAAGATTGAATAACTACTTAGTAATAAAAAGGTAGGTTATAAAGTTATATTATTTAAAAGAAGATACCAAAATAATCAAGCTTTTCTAAATTTTCTAATAATTTCCATCTAACTTATATTTACTCGTACATAAGAAAATTACATTATGGTACATTTAACAAAAATTTAAGATTTTAGTTAATGGTAATATAAAATGTAATACAAAATTTATTATAGCGTAATCTCCCTTATAATAAATATGAAATTGGTATCTCCCTTAACACAAAATTTACTTATAATGTGTTAAATTTTTAAATGTCACTCTGTTATAAGCCTGGACAGAATTCTCAATAAGTGTGGTGATTAATCAACATTATGCTAATCTGTTGTTTTGCTCATTTAATTAAGTTTATATATATATATAAAAAAATTTGTAAAAATCCGAAATAGTACGAATTGCATACGTAATAGCGCCGCGAGATCCAAACACATCTGCAGGCTATTTGAATTGGGTGGTGTTATTCGCAAGGCGCTGCGAATAATACTGAGCTTTATTCACACCTGCGAGATGTAAGTGTGGCTCCCATTGAAAATTTTAAATAATTTTTTTTTTAAATATATATTTTATACATTTAGTTCTGTATGCAGTTCCTAACCCTAACCCGAACCCGAAATTTTACAAGAACGCTCCTTTTTCTATCTCCATTTTCGAACATTTTCGACGGTAGTAAATGTCACGTGACCAGCCGCGACAGCGAATAACATTCGATTTGAATGCAGGCCATCTTGCGTTGATTTTCATACAGTGTTAAGAGCACTATTTGTTCAGAAGGCAATGGAAAATTATTGAACGCAAACTTGCCAAGATATCACAAGCAGTCAAAATATCCTGTGGATGTCTAGTCTGGCATGAAGTATTTTTGTCCTCTTTTGATTCTCAGTTTAAGTGACGGTGATTTTTTACTAACTAATTGTGTGTATATTTCCCGTGTTGTTTCCTGTATTAAGTGTTCATGTCCTTTTATTGCCTGTATACAAGTGTGATAGAATGTTGGCAGTATACCCTGACAATGTGCTTCTGCATTGTTTAGTTTTGAGACATGTTTTATTTTGTGTGCTGTATAATATAATGCAAATCTAATATAATATAAAGCAATGTTGCTCTGGATATCTGATAATTTTACCTATGTGGCTGACTCTAAGTGCTTGTATTTTTATAAGTGTGTCATGTAGTGCTACTCCTCCTTGTTTCTTGACCTTTATGAGTGTTTTATGCTGTTGCTGTGTATTGTCTTGCTAAAGATAAATTGTCCGATTTGTTTATTTATGTCTGTGATTGTCTGTTTCGAGGGATTTAACACTGTCATTAATTTTATTATTTTGGTATGATGTAAGTGATAACTATTGTGTTTCTACCAAATATTGTTGCTGTTTTATATGTATACCTGTGTAGCATGTCTGTGATCTGTTGTGTCATTGTTAGCCGTGTTTCTTTGTGTGTTGTTCTGGGGTCACATGTAACTGTGATCCAATACAGTTTCATATTGTCTTCGTGTGTTATGTCTGGAGTGAAATCAGAATTTTGTTTCCACTTTCCCAGTCCCATAATCTGCTATTTGTGTTTATTAATATTGCATTCACTTCCTTTCCCAAAGTGGGAAAAAAGTGTGCAGTGTATTTCTGATGGGTGCGTTGCTTGAAAGGAATAAGGCACTCTCTTCTGCATAAGCAATGACATTCTGCTCTCCTATTCCCTGTATGACTGTGCCTTTAATGCTGGTATATTGTCTGATCTTTTACAATAATGGCTAAAGTGTCAGTATATATATAAGTGGTGATGGTGGACATCCTTTTCTTACAGATCTTGTCAGCCTCAGGCTAGCAGTCAGTGAATGGTTCACTAAGACTTTGCTTTCAGGGTTGTTATACAAAATCGGTATCCATTTTCTGTAGTACTGTCCCATATTGCTTGCAGTCTTCTAATGTTTTGTGGAAATAGGAGTGTGCGATTCTGTTAAAGGCCTTCTTTTGGTTCAAAGACAAGAAGAAGGATTGATAGTCTTTCTAGTGTGTGTGTGTTAAATGTTATGTCTCTAATGGGATGTGTGTGGTTGTGTATATTCCTGTGTTGTACACCGGATTGCTGGTTTGGATGTATTAGTGTTGGCAGAAAATGTCTCCCTGTCGAAAGAGTTAATAACTTTCTCCGTAATCCGTATATCCACGTAGGGGAACACAGCTGCGAGAGATTCGGTAGCGGATCGCGCCGCGTTGGTTACTTGCGGGGGTATGTGAGTCGGTCGCTCAGAAAGCAATGGCAAACTACTGAGCGTAATCTTGCCAAGACATCAACAACAGGGGTAAAATGCTGGTGTTGACAGCGATGTCCTGTAAATAGGATTTTTAAAAAAATGTCTGATATTGTGTACGAGTAATTTGGCCAGAATTTTGTAATCGTGTTAAAGTGGTCGGTAATTTTTAAATTGTGTCTTGTCTGTCTTTGCTTTGTGTATGAGTGTTATTTACGACATTTGCAGCTACCATGGAGTTCTTGTTTGTCAAAGGCTTCCTGATAGACTTTTATAAAACAAAAAGGTTAGCTATGATATAAAAGAACTGTTGACAGAATCCCGCCATCAACACATCGGAAGTTTAATAGCGAGCGCTCTTGTCCTGTCGACGATATCGACTGCTGACAGAAGCATAGCATCAATCAATTTGCTAGCTTTAAACTTGAGCATAGTCGATGCTGGATTTATTTTTGCGTGTATGTTAGCTTTCCCTATTACTAGTGCCCCTCGCTATCAGATGAACCTACTACGACTTCTGGGGTAGGTGTAATTTACGTCCCAAAGTCAAGGACGTGAAGTCAACATTGTAATACAGCTGACCTGCAGGTTGAACCTGCTAGCTCGACATTAGCACACTTGAAGTAATGGTAACGGTAAAATTGTTTTGACACTCAGTCTTCTTGATTGAAATACATTGTTTGCGTAACTACGGTTTCATTTGTATCGTTACTTCCGGTGTGCTGATGTCCAGCTAGCAGGTTCAACCCCTACACAGGTCAAATGGATTACAATGTTGACATCACGTCCTTGACATTGGGGCATAAATTACGACTACCTCACAAGTCGTAGTAGGTTCAACTGATGGCGAGAGATACTGGTAATAGGGACAGCTAACCCAAGTGCAAAAATCAGCCCAGCGTGGAATATCTTTGAGCTCAGAGCGAGCGAACAAAATCCACTTACAGCATAGGAGATTCGAACATTATATTGAAGTATTTACAAATAAAGAAAGAAAAGTGCTAGTGCTTCCATATTAATGTGTACAAGGCCTTAGGTTCGTACCGAAATACGATCTGCGTTGCCAGTAGTGGCTTGTGCTCAATGTTTAAATCTCTCATCCCGGAAACATACCAAATAAATCAAAAGAAAGAATAGACAAGTACAAGTGTTACTACAGCTAGTTTTCCTTGATTAACTTCGTGTAAATCTCGGAAACGATATTTGATACCAGAATAAGAGTGAGCTGTTTAGGTTTTCCGAAAATTTTCTGAAATATGTCAGTGATCTGTTAGTGTCGGACTAATAAAAAATATTCATATCTTTCTTTTTCATGTTTATTTCCTAGCGATGTAACTGCTTATTATGGTACTACTTGCTATGTTTATTATTACGAAACTAATAACTAAATGTAGGTGTAGTAATGCACATGCAATGATACTTTCCATTGATACTTCTTAGAGGCTTGGAAACAAAAACAATCAAATGCAGAGGTTCTAGAAAAACTGGGGAAGAAGAGAGAGTTAATGAAAGAAGTAAAGAGGAGGCAAGTGAAATATTTCGGCCATGTTAAAAGACATGATACTCTTATAAAACCATACTGGAAGGCAAGGTTGAGGGCAAGCGAGCAAGAGGTACACAACGATACAAGTGGGACGATAACATAAAGAGATGGACGAAATCAGCCTGACAGAATGTACAGTCAAGGCGAGAGACAGTCAGTGCTGGAGATCCATTGCAGCCAACTTTCATTGTAGAGACGTCACCTGATTGATTCATTGAGAGGATTTAAGTTAAAGCTTTTTTTCTTTTAAATGAGCAGAACAATTGGTTAGCATAACGTTGATTAACCACCACACTCATAGAGAATTCTATTCAGGGATATATCGGAGTGACGAAATACGCAAATTGAACAGACGTGTGGCCAAGAACGCCGGTGTCTTCTTCGGGAGACCCAGGTTCGAATCCTCAGTAAGGCGTGATGTCGGGGGCAAGAAGAAAACCCTAACATGCACAGTTCGCGGCAATTGCACTAGCCAGGCGGCCTTAATTCCTCAGGCTCAAGACCCCTCTGCCCTACACTGCTAGGTACTTTAGACAGTAAAATGACAAATGACAGAAAGTACATTTTCTAGAAGGGACATAACAATTCCATATTTCTAGTAAGGGACTTTACTCTGGAAAAATTACTCAGTATAAATCTTTATGTTACACTAACCCATAGTTGAAATTGCTATCACTTTCTTTTAAACATATATTTCTCATATAATAGAAAATGAATAGTAAGTAAGTTTTTTAATAATATGTAAAAGTCTAAATAATATTGTTATTTTATTCATTACAATATAATTTTATAAAGTACTTTCTCATAATAGAGTATTTCTCCGAAACTTATTTTCTCCCCAAATTCGTTCCTTTACTTACTTACTCCTACCCCTGTAACAGGGGGTAGGGAACCATTATTTGCGTGCCGTTTGACGGCAAATTATTTACAATGAACTGGTTGACGGAATAGAGTTGATGACAAAGAATATCATACAGATGTACCGAGATGAGACGAGGGGATCTGGCCGATGCTCGACGCTTAGAGGAAAGGTGAGACGCACATAAAATCAGATTGCTACTGGTACTATTGGGGTTGGAACTTTTCGCTGGCTTCTGAGGATGGGGACGGAGCGCTTATGGGAATGCCCCGAATGCTGTGATGTCGGTTCCTAAATCAATCAATCAATAAAAGATACTTTATTTACAATACGGGGGAGAATGCGTCACCACATTGTCCTTCTGTGTCACCGAGGATTGGGCAATAGTACCACAATCGGGGACAACAGTTCATAGGGCTACCCAGCACAAAGGGAGGCTGTATCTCGTAGGTCAAAGTTCTTTGTCAGCCGAGAAGTGGAAAGTATGACCATGACCAAGACAGTCCACCCTAAACACGCCCGCCCCAAATAAATCTGTTGTGCCTGAGGTGAAGTTACTTAAGCTCTCCCTCCCGCTGTACACTTCTCTACCTGCAGATGCTAACCTTTTCACCCACACACTGGCTGTCAACACGCCAGCTTTGTCCAGTCTTAGATACCCCTCTGTCAGTTTCTATTCCCTTGGTAAATTTAAACACAATTTGCCCAGCAAATTTCGCTGCATTTCGTTGCAGAGTTATTTTTTATATGAAGTAAATAAATGAGTTATACCCTTAGCAGAAATACTTAAAACACATTGTCACTCTCATTGTTCCAATTTGGAGCATTTATTTATTTATTTGATTTTTAATGTTGCATGTCCCTTACAGGACGTTGCAGTCAACACCAGCATCTTTCAGCTGCTGTTGACGTACTAGGCAAGATTACGCTGAGTAGTTTGCCAATGCTTTCTGAGCGACGGGCTCACATACCCCGTAAGTTACCAACGCGGCGAGAACCGCTACCCCATTCTCGCAGAGGTTACGTTCCTCACGTGGATATGCATGGATTCTCGAAACGCCTGCCTCGCTAACTCACGTCGGCTGGAAGACGCGGGACTGATATTGCCAATCAATCAATCAATCAATCAATCAATCAATCAATCAATCAGATGCCGTCTCCGCAATGAAGGTTGGCTGCAATGGATCTCTAAACCTGTCTTTCTCTTGCCTTGACTGTACATTCTGTCAGGCTGATGTTCGTCCATTTCTTGATGTTATCCTCCCACTTGTATCGTTGTCTGCCTCTTTCTCGCTTGCCCTCAACCTTGCCTTCCAGTGTGGTTTTTATAAGAGTATCATGTCTTTTAACGTCGCCAAAATATTTCACTTGTCTCCTCTTGATTTATTTCATCAACTCTCTCTTCATTTCCAGTGTTTCTAGGACCTCTGCATTTGATTGTTTTTGTTTCCATAAAATACGACCTATTCGTCTGTATATCGACATCTCCAGGGCTTCTATGCGACTTTCTAGTTGCTTGTTCAATGTCCAGGCTTCCGCGCCATACAGTAGCGTTGAATATACAGCATTTGACAATTCTCATTTTTAATGCGTTATTAATCTCTCTAGATGTTAATACTGATTGCATGCCGTTGAAAGCATTTTTGGCCATTCCTATTCTCTTTTTGATTTCCATTTCACTTCTGCCATCATCTGTTATTATATGTCCAAGATAAGAGAAACTTGTTACTTGTTCTAGTATCTGCCCGTTTACTGTGATGTTCATTGATGACCTTTCCTTTTCACTGCTAATTATCAGGCCAACCAGACCAGCCCTAATTTATTACTCTCCAGTTAATCGCAAATGTAAGACTAATTAACTCTCTCTCTTACACCCATACTAGTATATTTTCTGTTACTCAATTTGCTAGTTGCCCTTCCGTTTTACCTATGTATATGGCATGGCAATTACACTGGAAGTTATATCCTTTACAGGACATAGCAGTAAACCCCAGCATTTGTTGGGCTGTTTATGATTCATCGGCAAGTTTACGTTCAGTAGTTTACCATTGCTTTCTGAACTACCGTTACTCATACTACTGTATGAAACCAACGCATGAAGGTCGGCTTCCAAATTCTGGAATGACTATTCATAGTCGACTATGAATAAAGCTCAATTTTATTCATAGTCGAAGTGTCTCAGAGAGACGAATGGAGACGGTTTGTATCTGCAGCAAAGAACCTCAATGGCTCGGAATGCTGAAGACGAAGAAGTGTCCCAGATGTATATTATAAATTTGCGTTGGTCTATTAACGTTTTCTCAGTAGCATAGTTGTAATTGTCTCCGTCTGTCACGCGGGATCTCGACCTTTATTCACAATTCGACTATGAATAACGCTCAGTTTTATTCATAGTCGACTATGAATAAAGTTTCCATTCCTCAAATTTAGCCGTGATTTCACTTCTTCTTGAGTGCAGGTTGTTTGAAGATGTCTTTGTTTACAACGCTCTTTTCAAAGATGATATCTACAGAGTATCTGGTGGGAGTTAAAGAACACAACAGCACTCATATTGTTTTTTTCCCCTTTATTTAATGGCTCGCGGTTCCCTAGGGACCGCGTGGTTCAATGTCCCCGTGTGTTATTCGGATGACCGCCTCTGCTGGGAGTCCTAGCCAGATGATTACACGTTGATCTTAGCCGAAAAAGACCGAGATGAACATCATTTCATTGCCTCTACTAGTAGCCCTGACCATATGATTGCACTTTGGATGGGATACTTCAAAGAGAACCACAAGCCGCTATATAAGAATAGAAAATGATGAGCATATCACCCATACTGAAACATCCAAATATACCCATGTCCGCAAAACGACAGATAATAAATAAACAGCATATTCACACTAACCCCATGCTACCAATCTCATGTTTGGACTTTATCCAAATCACACTTTCGCAAAATCAACACCTGCGAGATGAGATGCTTGAGGAGAGCTGCCAACTTAACAATCCGAGACAGAGTAAGAAATGTTGTTGTCAGACAGACAGTGGGATCAACACTTTGTGCCACATTTATTGAAAGACAGAAGATCAAGTGGTTTGGCCATGTCGTTGGAATGCAATACCAACAACTACCATCACTGGCCGTACATCAAAGATCATCTGCGACGAGACCAAGTGGACTGCCAAGAAGACAATGGATTGACGTCATCAAAGACATTGTACAACCACACGGAATAACACTATCCAATGCTACCCATCGGGCGCTGGAGCGCCAATTAATCTTCCTCACGACGGCAAAAATGGAAGATGATGATAATGAATGATAGGCCTAAGCACCTAAACCAAAGTATTTGTCCTTGTAAGGGCTACATCCACTCAAAACAGACATGCTAGGAGCCATCACTGACAAACGGAAAAGTAGGAAGAAAACAGACACAAAGGAAAACCCACCAAACAACACCCCCCCCCCCCCCCCCCAAAGAAAAAAGTCAGCTGAAACTTACACAGAGGAAAACAGTAACTAATCCCGCACCATGAACCACCAGAATTGTAACCAAAGTGCTAATTCGGGTTGAAAAAAGGTTGGACAGCCTATTGTATTTGTTTTCTGAATGTCTTTTGTTTTGAAATTATTATTGGATTATGATTGGCCGTTATCCAGCCAAGACAAAAATGGTATACTCAACTACATACACTGAAACATCAATGTTAGTTAATAATATTATATATACAACACCGGCTCATACATGGAATGCACTATAAAAATATATTACTCTTTAACATTTACATAGAATTAATATGCACTCTCAAATATTATATGCACATAATGACTTAAAATTACTTATAGTAGTGTCATAAACTTGTTTTCTGAAAACATTTATGTAAGATTGAGAAAACAATTATGTAATTATGTAACAATTAGAAATATACTTCTACTTTGAATATTGTCCCTTAAGCCATGTTAAAGTTGTATATTTCACAATGAAGATTTATTTACAGATTGTCTCCCTTGTTTATTTATTTATTTATTTATTTATTTATTTATTTATTTGTGGTGCTCGCTGGGTTTGAAGTCAAGAGTAGTTCATACACGCTTCGTCTAGTAGCATTGGACTTAATTTTGCGTGTGGATTAGCCATCATTCGAACTCACACCGACTTCAGAAGTACTTGTGATTTACGTCCCTCAAGTCAAGGACGAGAAGTCAACATTTGACTTTAGTCCAACTGATCGATGTAGGGGTTGAACCACCTCAGCATACCGGATGTTTCATCTTTCTTTTGTTAACCAGGTCACTCCCAAGAGTTCTTTCATTCAGTAATGTATCCCTTGCAGAACCTCTCTCCCATAACAACCTTCCGGAAAACTTCTCGGTCATAAGTAAGATGTCCCACGTCCGATACACCCATCTGGAGATCACCCGCCACATCTGCGCTCATCTTCTCTTTGCCTTTCCTCTTCTTCTCTTCCCAGGTATTTACCCCTCCAGTATTCTCTCTAAACCTTCATACCGTTTCAAGTTGCCAAATATTTCAATTTTCTTTGTTTTATCGTCTTTAGTAGCCAACCTTCTTCAATATTCAGATCTTGTCGTATGGATGCATTTGGTCTTTTCTGTATGCAAGATATTCTCAGAACCCGTCTATAACATGTAAATCCAAAGGCATTTATGCGCTGTTCAGCTTGTTTGGTAAGTGTCCACGCCTCACATGTTTATGTCGCAATGGGAAAGATGCATGTCCTTAAAATATAATTGACTCCACAGGATGCTTAGACCTCATCATCATTGGCACCTTTCCGTCTTGACAGACGATAGTTTGGTACATTGTGCTTCAAAAAGGCTTAATAACTACGATCCATGGCGTGGCGAGTTAGTTAGTTTAGTTAGTTAGTTTAGTTAGCTAGTTTAGTTAGCTAGTTTAGTTAGTTAGTTTAGTTAGCTAGTTTAGTTAGCTAGTTTAGTTAGCTAGTTTAGTTAGCTAGTTTAGTTAGCTAGTTTAGTTAGCTAGTTTAGTTAGTTAGTTTAGTTAGTTAGTTTAGTTAGCTAGTTTAGTTAGCTAGTTTAGTTAGCTAGTTTAGTTAGCTAGTTTAGTTAGCTAGTTTAGTTAGCTAGTTTAGTTAGCTAGTTTAGTTAGTTAGTTTAGTTAGCTAGTTTAGTTAGCTAGTTTAATTAGCTAGTTTAGTTAGTTAGTTTAGTTAGCTAGTTTAGTTAGCTAGTTTAGTTAGCTAGTTTAGTTAGCTAGTTTAGTTAGCTAGTTTAGTTAGTTAGTTTAGTTAGTTAGTTTAGTTAGCTAGTTTAGTTAGCTAGTTTAGTTAGCTAGTTTAGTTAGTTAGTTTAGTTAGTTAGTTTAGTTAGTTAGTTTAGTTAGTTAGTTTAGTTAGTTGGTTAGTTTAGTTAGTTAGTTTAGTTAGTTAGTTTGGTTAGTTAGTTTGGTTAGTTAGTTTGGTTAGTTAGTTTGGTTAGTTAGTTTGGTTAGTGTCGCGAAAAATAAACTTGCTAGTTTCGATCGATGACAAACAAGACCCGACATTCGCCTGCACAAACAGGAAACCCTTTGATGTGTATAGACGGAGGAACAAAAATACGTCGCGTCAAACTGTCTGCCTACGGTCGGCATTTCTGTATGATGTGGGTTGTTCGAGGAACAAAATACGTCGCGTTACAATGTCTACACTGGTCGGCATTTTGTTAACAAATTGTTGTTCGAGACGAACATTGGCGTCATCCGTCTGCAAGGCGGGAGTCGGCCTTTGAAGTGTAGACGGAATGTCTGGACAGACGGCGGAGAGGATTCTGTGATGTGGGGAATTCTCTGGTTCTCAGACAGACAGAACTATTGTTGTGCGGGACAAAGAATTTCCCCAGATGAAAGAAAATTTGACGGCGGATTGGCTCCAGTTAGTCGAAAACAAAGAGGAGAAAACCAGACTCTGGACTGATCAGCGTCTAGACAATTTGGTGACGTCACTCAAAGCCGATATAAAGGCCGTTGAAGTAAACAAGTTGCGTGAGTCGACCAAGATTTCTGAAGTGTGAAGGATCGGTGCAGTTTCCGAGTTGTGTTCAATAAAAGAAACTATAGTGTCAAATTGTTGATATTTATCGGCGGACATAGATCCAGTCTGTGATCGCATAGTTTCAATTATCAACCGGAATAGGCATATGGTAGGCTATTAATCATATCAAACTTAGGTATGATTAGGAATAGAGTACAGTCGGTGCGGTGATATAATGTATTATAGGTGTGGTGATATAGTGTATTATAGGTGTGGTGATAGAATGTTCTATAAGTGCGGTGCTAGAAAGTATCATAGGAGCGTCGGCACTAGTATCCTATTGTGTGGCTTTAACTAGCTTGTGTGATATATCATTTTACTCAGGGAGTTGAGGACAATGTAGTGGGATAATAATTAGAGAGATTGAGGATGGTTGGGAGGGAGGAGGGGAATGTGAAATGGTAGGATCTTCCAGTAGGGCATCTGCTGGGTTTCTACCCGTTCCTTTATTCTTTCCTGGTGTTGCCATGCCTCAGACCATGTGATAAGTTATTTGGCCGTATGACAGAGATCGGATCTCTGTTGTAGATCTGAGTGCTGCTATTGGCCTACACTTACTTAATTCCGGCCAGAATTGAGTTGCTCTCACCATGGTATTCTCTACTCAACAGGTTCCACGTAGGTGTGCTATGATATTCAACAGTGAAGCTAGAACACAGTTTAGAAGATGATGGCTCAGGATTTGAAGACAGAAGTTGCTGAGAGGCCTCTACATTGGGCTTATACCCAAGTTGGTCTGCGGGAACCTGGCTTCTGCTGAGCAGGACAGGCTGATGATACTTACGTTTAGCAAGTGATAGTTGTATCACTGAACAGTCAGAACATTATATCTATATACAACACTGATTCCAGGAACATTTATATAAAGTTATAGAAATACCTGGAACATTCAGATTGTGGTGTTAATATGGGGAATCTTTACAACCGGTGACACTAGATCAATTAAGATTCCCTAGTAACAGTGACAATAGTGTTAGAATTCTCTGAGTAACAAACATTTCATAACAGAGGAAATTCATAGTGTGAATTAGATTGAAGACTCTCATTAGACAGTGTTTGTCATGGATGTCCAAACATCTGGATGCCTCGAGAGATAGCGGAGAAACTCTTCACGTGACCGGAGAAGCATCACCTTGGCGAGGTTGCTTGTCTGGAATACATGGTGCTGGTGTGTTCTCAGCACAGTGATGAGAATGACTATACTCCTGAACACTGATCTGAGTCTATATACACTTTAGAATATACGTCACACATTCTACACATTATACACACACACACACACTTCTCCTACATATACTCTTTGCTTTAATAAATTTCTTGTTTTTATTTGTTGAAGCTAGAGTTGTCAAGTATGTTATGTTGGGGAAGAATGAGAGGGGCATGATCCAGGGGTGAGTAAGAGTGAGAAGAAGGTGTCTTCAGAATGAGGGAGTATTGTGGACGGAGTCTACTGGATATCTCCAGGATAGTGATATTAAATTAAAATAAATGTGGGTGTTGATTCCCCTCACTCCAGGGACGACACTAAAGAAGTAAAGAAGAACAAATAACTACTACGACATTCTTTACTTACGACAGTTAGTTAGTTTGGTTAGTTAGTTTAGTTAGCTAGTTTAATTAGCTAGTTTAGTTAGTTAGTTTAGTTAGTTAGTTTAGTTAGTTAGTTTAGTTAGTTAGTTTAGTTAGTTAGTTTAGTTAGTTAGTTTAGTTAGTTAGTTTAGTTAGTTAGTTTAGTTAGTTTAGTTAATTAGTTTAGTTAGTTAGTTTAGTTAGGTAGTTTAGTTAGTTAGTTTAGTTAGTTAGTTTAGTTAGTTTAGTTAGTTAGTTTAGTTAGTTAGTTTAGTTAGTTAGTTTAGTTAGTTTAGTTAGTTAGTTTAGTTAGTTTAGTTAGTTTAGTTAGTTTAGTTAGTTAGTTTAGTTAGTTAGTTTAGTTAGTTAGTTTAGTTAGTTTAGTTAGTTTAGTTAGTTTAGTTAGTTTAGTTAGTTAGTTTAGTTAGTTTAGTTAGTTTAGTTAGTTAGTTTAGTTAGTTAGTTTAGTTAGTTTAGTTAGGTAGTTTAGTTAGTTAGTTTAGTTAGTTAGTTTAGTTAGTTAGTTTAGTTAGTTTAGTTAATTAGTTTAGTTAGTTAGTTTAGTTAGGTAGTTTAGTTAGTTAGTTTAGTTAGTTAGTTTAGTTAGTTAGTTAGTTAGTTTAGTTAGTTTGGACTATGGCTCGTCCGCCCTCCACAGTAGCCTTACCCACAAGTATGTCAACCTGTTCATTTCCTTGATGCCCTGCATGCCCTAGCACGAAAATGAGGCAATGTCATCAATACACAATAAATGACATTGATGACATGGAATGTCATCAATAAAGACCAAATCATAAAGCTGCTGCTGTTTTGAAGAAGAATTTGTCGCAAGCCTGGGTTTACTAACCTTTCGGTGTGTCGACGTGTCAGTTATAATTGGGGCCATTATGGTGTTGTTTTTTTCTCTGCATATAGTTACGGAAATAGAGTTGCATGTTTCGCTTCCTGATTTCTGTGCGTATCTGGCTTCGTGTTATTTTCTTCTTTGTTGCAGTTTTCAAGTCTGGTCAGGTTCGTTCGCTTCTAACACCTGGTGTTGTTAGGTTACCGCCCTGTCTCATGGTGTTCTTGTCTCAAGGAGTGATTATTCTTTAGTCAATGAAACCGTGACTCCGTCCATCGGTCTTGTCTCTTGCTCTTGAACTGTTGTTGAGTCTTCGTGGTATATCTTTCTTCTTTAGAAATGTGTGTCTTTCATTCTCGTTCTTAATGGAGTGTAATCTTTCCTTCCCCTGGTCTTCGTTGTTTCTCGGTTTCTTTCGTTTTCACTTTCTGTTTCTCTCTCATCTTCTGTTGCTTCATCATCTGTTTGGGTCTTGCTTTGTGCATCGTCTGTTTGGGCTGTTTCATTCTTGGTCTGTTTCTTGAGCAGTTTAATCTGCGCTCTTTCTTCTTGGACTTGTTTCAGTGTTTATTCTTGGATTTTTTTCAGTGTTTCTTCCGTCTCCGCCTTGATTCCTGCCATGCGTGCCACATCCCGCTTGATCTTCTGCTGGGCGAGCGTGGTTCAGGACGCGCTGTACGACTGTTATTTGCTGTTCTTGTGATTAGTCCCCGGAAGCAGTTGGCTGAATGGCCAAAATGCCCCCGGGTTCGAATCCTCGGTTACTATGCGAATGTTTTGTTTTCTGTTAGAGGCAAAAATAAAACCCTAACCTGCACACAGACGCAAGGCCCACTGTCCTACAATGCAAGTTACTTTAGGCAGTAGATGACAGTGTTTGATCGTTTATCTGCCTCATGTTATCTAAGTTAGATTACAAGTCCTTCAGCTGGCCCTCCAGTTGCGATTTGTGGGTCTTCGTTGGTCGGGTAGCCGCCTCATACTTCCTCCTGACTTCTTTACATGGCAGGTTTAGCTTTATGACTAACTTGTTGGGTTCTTTACTGTCATGAGGTAGTCCCCTAATTGCCGAGGCGGTTGGCCCATTTTGTGTTTGCTTTGGGCGTCCTCAAGACCAATCTGTTCTGTCAGTCTGTCTTTATAAGCGGCCTTTTCTGAGGGATCGCCTTGTGCTACTTCAGTTTCAAAACTGATATTTTGTCAAGGCTGCCAAAGGTCTTTTCATCGTCCACGAATCCAATATACAGTGACGAGTTCTTTCCAATGATTTACTCTATAATTAAGTTTAATTGATTGATTGCCATGGGATTATTAATCGTCTTAATCTAGTTCCCGTATCTGCTGTGGACTTATATACAACAAGTTTCTTTATGCAACACCTTTATGTTGAAATAAAATACAACATGTCTGCTACCATATCAACAACTTTTAAGTCATAACTGTGACACATGCCTACTTCCCATCTTCCGCAATCCATTTTAGTTAGGTTCAAACCTACGTTTTGTTTGTCACTGAATCTGTGAATGTGTTTCTCTGGTCAGTGCAGATCTGTTTGCTCGAAAGTTTGCGTGTTCATATCTTAATTGTTCGTCGCTTGCATCTCTTAAACTTTCTAGAATGATGCTGTGTAATATTGTTCAAGAAACTGACAATAGGCCTAGAGTTTCGCACTCTTGTATTTATCTTTCTGTGATCTCCACCAAATCTACTTTTCTCCATTTTGCTGGACCTTCACCAGATCTACTTCTTTCCAGTTTGCTGGACCTCCACCAGATCTACTTCTCTCAAATTTGCTGGTATTTATTGAGACTCCCAGACTTTGCTAAATAATTCATGTTATAAGTTTGCTGGGATATTTATATCAGCTTCCTGCTATCCTGCTTGAATACCAACTGGTCCAGTAGCTTTCCCATCTTTCAGGAGTTTGATAGCTTTTATAATGTCTTCTAAAAATAGGTTCTAACAGTTGATATCCCGCCCAACTTTTGCAAGCTGCATATATGGACGGGGGAGGGAGAGAGAGAGAGAGAGAGAGAGAGAGAGAGAGAGAGAGAGAGAGAGAGAGAGAGAGAGAGAGAGAGGGAGAGAGACAGAGAGAGAGAGAGACAGAGAGAGAGAGAGAGAGTCTTTAGAGACTGGTCTATTCAGAAGTTGCACACAACATTCATATGATCAGCTTATTTGATCGTTAATGTTGGTGAGAACTTTCCATTTCTATCATTGATCAATCCATGTGATTGATTATTGTGTTCGTCCTAAGTGTGACCCCGTGCCTTCATAACAGTCTGTTCGGCTTCGATTTGGCTTGTCAGCTTCTATCACAGAAACTCACTGAGTGTTTATTAGTCGCCTGATTGTTGTTCTAGATCTTGTCTGTTGCCTTTTAGCTATTGTCTGTTTCAGCTAAACTGTTACATAACTAACATAACTCTTGATTTCCTTTCCTTAACTCTGGATCAACCTGATCTGAATCCTGACACTCCGTAGATTTCCGACAAAGATAGCAAAATATCCATTAGTTAATTAGTTAGTCAGGTCTTCTCCTGGGATAGTTCTACCGCACAAAATAAATAAATAAATAAAAATAAAAAACCCTACTCTCGTGAGAAGAAATAAACCAGAGGACTCGATGACAACTGGTAAGATTAAGAGGAAAAGAACAAAGGGAAGGCAGCGAAGTAAATACCTGGATGGCTCTGCCACATGCATGGTCAAGACAAGAACACGAAACTGATCCACGACTCTGATAATCGTGTGAGATGGCGAAACATGACCGCCCTCGCTTAACGGCATGGCACATGATGAATGAATAATCAGTTTAGATGTCACTGATCGGCGTCCATAAGCTTGAAGAATAATGTTACAGAAAACAACGCTTCCTGTTGTCACTCAGCGTGGAGAAAAATGATACGGGATAAATTTGTTTTAATTACCATTCTTTTCCTTCCTCAAACGTCATAGTGCTATAAAAGCAAGTCTCCTCTTTTGCATTCTAATTTTAGTATCATTATCGGTGTCGATATTTGTGTTCAAATTCGTCCCGAATTGGTGTATGGATTTCCCCTCTTGAAGCGGGGTTTACAAAGCGAGGTCGGGTTATTTGCTTTGTTTGATCTCATTAGCTTTGTCAGCAAAGCAGATCTGGTTGTTATTTGCTTGGTTTGATCACATTGTTTTTGTCACCAAGGCAGATCTGGTTGTTATTTGCTTGGTTTGATCTCATTATCTTTGTCATCAAGGGAGATCTGGTTGTTATTTGCTTGGTTTAATCTCACTATCTGTGTCACAAAGGCAGATCTGGTAGTTATTTGCTTGGTCTAATCTCATTATATTTGTCACCAAGGTAGACCTGGTTGTTATTTGCTTGGTTTGATCTCATTATCTTGGCCTTACCTTTATGAATTATTAGACCCAAGTGTCGTGACAACTCTTCAATGATTAAGTGCCATGGGATGATTAATCGCCTTAGGCGACTTTTTGTAAATATCTGCCATGGGCTTATATACATTAGTTTTCCCTAATCAACTCCCTTTAATGTGATATATAAAACAACATATCTACTACCATATTAGCAACTTTTAAGTCATAATTGTGACATACACCGACTTCCCATTTTAAACTGTGACACACCCCCTACTTCCCATTTTTAACTGTGATACACCCCTACTTCTCATTTTTAACTGTGACACACCCCTACTTCCCATTTTTAACTGCGACACACCCCTACTTCCCATTTTTAACTGCGACACACCCCTACTTCCCATTTTTAACTGCGACACACCCCTACTTCTCATTTTTAACTGCGACACACCCCTACTTCCCATTTTTAACAGTGACACACCCCTACTTCTCATTTTTAACTGCGACACACCCCTACTTCCCATTTTTAACTGTGACACACCCCTACTTCTCATTTTTAACTGCGACATACCCCTACTTCTCATTTTTAACTGTGACACACCCATACTTCCCATTTTGCACCTTCCATGTTTGTTCTTTCGCAACCTAGTTTTTGTTTGGCATTTAAACTGTCGCTTCTCTTCCTTTTTACTATTTAGCTAAGATCAAAGTGTAATATCTGCGCTTGACCTTTCATGCAGAGGCAGTCATCACAGTGACACACAGGGACGTGGGGGGACTTCATGGTACGGCTCTGGCGGCAATGTCGACGGCGAAGTCCCAATCATCAAGTTGCTTTGTTAGAGTCTATTGAATTTCATTTCTGGCGGTAGCAGAAAGCCCACCTTGCCTTATCATTCTTATTTTAATATCTCGACCTGTTCCTATGTTAAGTGGGGTCAACCTGGGTGCCCAGATCAATTGTAAGCATTCGATCAGCCCCCGATGAGGATGGAACCCCTGACCACCAGGTGGCAGACCAGCCTGTAGCCACTACGCTACCAACAACATCGGTAGTTATACAGGATGTATTGTTAATGACCGTGCAGTGTTTGAAAATATTTCCAGTCCAAGTTTTGTATTTACCTATTGTGTTGCATAAACTGTATAGAGGGTGAATACAAAACTTAGACCGGAAATATTTCCAAACACTGCACAATCATTACAAATGCATCCTACACTAACCTAACCTTTACATGTCCATGAGCATCGGGTAACAGACAACCGTCTAGCCACCACGCTACCACATCGGTAGTTACACTAACCTAACCCATGTCTATGACGCGTCAATATGTGTGCGGATGTATGTAGTCAGAAGCGGATGGCTGAGTGGCTTTGCATACCGTGATCCCCTTCGGGAGACCCGGGTTCGAATCCTCGGTATGGTGTGGATTTTATTTTCTGTTAGGGGGCAAAAAAGAAAATCCTAACCAGTACAGTTCACGGCGACTGCACTAGCCAGGCGGCCTTAATTCCTCAGGCTCAAGACCCCTCTGCCCTACACCACAAGGTACTACAGACAGAAGATGACATTTTGACATTATATAGTGAGACAGTGGAGGCCAACAGAAATGTACTCTACAACAATCCACTTTGTTCTAACATATCGGTATTTGTTTAGGGTGATAGTACTATCAGACCTGTGGCACTCGACCCGGTGAACAACAACAGAGACAAACAACAACAGGTATGAGAAACTGCATGTCCGATAACAAACACGTAAATTGCGCAACGGTGATTAGATATAACAAGCTGATAAATAATTGCTGATAACGCTAGGAAATTAAACCACTTCCACACAGTCTGTCTTATGAAGCTATTGAAGATTAAATGGCAAGACATGAATCCAGACACCGAAGACCTGGAAAGAGGGTCCATGCCCAGTATCCACACTCTACTAATGAAGAATCGGGTTCGCCGGGCTGGCCACTGACTCGCAGCCAGATCACAGGCTCCCTAAACAAACTTTTTTACTGTGAGCCGCGTTGTGGTGAACGCTTCCAAAGCGGCCAGATGAAACGCTTTAAAGACACTGAAAATCTCACTAAAAGCTTTTGGAATCATCATGACACCTGGGAGACTGCTGCCAAAGACCGAGATTCGTGGCGTACATCATTACGCAAGGGTGCAGTCACTTGTGAAGCAACCAAGACTGCAAGAGCTGTGAAGAAAAGGCTGGACATAAAAGTCGCTGCAGGAGATCTTCCTTCTGGAACATCAAGCATTCTTTGCCCACATTGTCAAAGAACATTTCGAATCAAACTAGACTTTATCAGGCATCTTAGAACAAACGGCTCCACACTTTCAACATCACTGAATGAAATGAATGGTCATCATCATTCTTGATAGACAAACAACAATTGCCGATAACAGGTATCGCAGCACACAGTGTTTCAGCTCGAGAAATTGCAGCATTTTAAGTTGTGTACAGGTATAACTCCATAGCAACGAGTAGCAACAGAATTGGTACATTCGTGTGCCACTGAAAACTACACGAATAGCTCGCCATTGTCCTATATGAAGAAGTGATGGAAACAATATCCTCGGTAAGACCAAATAGATACAAGAAGCCGCCCTTAGCTTCTGTGCAGCTTCCATGCGTCCCATGCAGCTGATTGTTGAAGAAGACAGCCGTCTGAACAAACGCATGCAGTCCTCACACGGTGACAAAAACTACACCGCTGAGCAAGCACGACAGGAGGCCTCTGATCGTCAGAAGCTTCTCCTTCCCAGAATGTTTCGGACTTTTACCTTCTTGATACTCTCTGGTGGCGGACCCGCCCGGGTTATGACTGTCCCCTGCCATGTGTTCGAGACGTTCGATCGTTTGCATTGTCGTTGCATTGTCTTGCATTGTCTTGTGGTTTCGAGGTATGGTGTCCGCCTCGAGTGCTGGAGGTCCCGGGTTCAAGCCCCGGTGATGCCGGGATTTTTTCTCGTGGACTTCTAGTAATATATTTCCCCTGGTCTCTGGGTAGTGAGATCCGACGCCCGTGTGTATTGTTGCGCACGTAAAAAATCCCTTGGCAGTTGGAAATCGAAAAAGACTAGCCTAACGGCGCTGCCCGGGCAAAATTTCGAATTAAAAATCTACCCAAAGTATTTCATGATCCTCGCCGGTGCTACGGAGTTCGTGCACTGAGCTGAGTTTCTCCAGACTCAGGTTTGAGTTAGGAGGAGAACGGAGCACTTATGGGTTGCACCCGTGTACCGTGATGTTGATCCATCGACTAAACTGACTAAACTAAACTGTCTTGCTTTGATCCGCGTTTGTCCCATACCTGCGAAACATCTCTGCTCGTGCCCGCACACAAATCCCAGCACCGTGGAAATAGGCAGACGCAGGAATGCCGCCGACAAGCCGTCCGCAATTTTCTGAATCTGCATTTCACAGCACAGCCAAAATGGACACAAAATAGAAGCATCCCGGAAGAAATTTACAGCTCGCGGTGTCGAACCAAACATTCAACCCAGTAGCTGGGCGATAAAGCCGGGTCCTACAAGTCCCAACATGGGGAAATGGACTAGGCAAACCGTATTCTCTCCAGGGTCTTGCCGGCCCTCTTTCAAATTCGCCATGTTGACCAGATAGTAATGTAATAGAAACAATATAGGTTCCATGAGTAGCTAGTTACTAGACACAAAAAACCAAATCCGATATTCCCATAGGCGTGTGCCAAGAAGATCGCATCCAACCTCCATCAGCCTCCCTTAACAAATAAGGTAATAAGGTTAAAAACAGTTACTTACTTGTCCTTTTACAGGGCGTTGCGATTAACCCCAGCATTTATGGGCTTTTTTAATTTACTATGCAATTGTTACGTTTAGTAGCTTACATGCACACAGGAATAGATGACCAATCTTTCTCCCACGTAGCAGGCAACGAGCCAAGACGTCGTATTCTCCACCGACCGTGCTTATGACATTATCAGCTGAGTTCCCTGTCAACCTCGCTAACTCCCCTAATACATTTCCTAATTATGAAACATTTATTTAAACATTGTACACACGATACAAAAATGCTGGGCATTTAACAGAAAGCACAGGCCATGAATTTAGGTCTTTCGTTATGAACGCGGTGAAACATTCACCTTAAATACTTCTATTGCTTTCTGAACGATCGACTCACTCTCATCCCATCGAAATCAACGCAAAGTGATCTGCTCACACGTTCATCATCACCATGTGCCATGCAGACAAGCTTAGGCGATCATGTTTCCCCATCTCACTCGATCACCAGAGTCGTGGATTAACTCTGTGTCTTGTCTCGATTATGTCATGTGACCAAATGTCTCAATCTGTCTCTCTCCTTATCTCTGTTAATATCTCTCTCTCTCTCTCTCTCTCTCTCTCTCTCTCTCTCTCTCGCCATCTATCACTGTCTTTTTATCCCTCAGTCATCCACTCTCTCACTTATTCGCTATATCTCTCACCCTGTCTTTCAGTGTTTATCTCTCACACTCTCCCTCTCAAACTATCACTTTCTTACCCCCCCCCCCCCCTTTCTCTCTCCCTCTCACACTCTTCGCCTCTATCACTATCGCTGTCTCCGATTGTCGATATCACACTCTCTTACACTGATGTTCTCTCTCTCTTTCTCTCTCTCCTCTCTCTCTCTCTCTTACTTTCTCGCACAAAAACGGTCCCACTGTCTGTCATTCGTGCACAGTGCTAACATGCTCATTGAGTCATAAATGGGAGGAGTCTGGCACTCCGATGCAGGATCCGCCTGCCATGAAAGAGATCATGTACAACCAAACCGTTATGACAGGGAGTTTAAGTAAAAACAATCGCTTGGTCAGGAGTTAAAGTAAAAACTAGGACAGAAAAGAGTTACTTGTACAAACAGTTGGGATATTAGCCATGAAAACGGCGTAGTCAAATGCACCAATCTTTAACCCCCACCCCCCCTCCCCCCACGATGGACAACAGTCACCTTCAAATTAATATTGTGAGGGTAAAAGCGAACGCGGTTTGCGAGCCCGTATGCCCGGGTTCGAAACACGGCGATGCTGGTTTTTTCGAAAAAGGTATAGGGGCCGGTCGTTCAGAAAGCAATGGCAAACAACTGAACGTAACACTTGCCTAGTACACCAACAGCAGCTGAAAATGCTGGTGTTGACTGCAACGTCCCGTAAGGGATAGCAACACAATTTTTTTTTTAAAGCCGTGGTCATCCGCTATTTGTGGCTGACTCAGTTACAGGATTATTAATTTGAGTCAGGGACGGACCCTAATAATATAACTTCTCCTTGAGGTTGAGCGGGGTAAGGGTAATGGTATAATCGAAATAGTCAAGCATTCAGGCTTTATTTGCCCAGTAGGCGTCTGAGAGAGAGAGAGAGAGAGAGAGAGAGAGAGAGAGAGAGAGAGAGAGAGAAAGAGAGCCAGAGAAGAGAGAGAGTGAGAGCGAGAGAAGAGAGAGAGGGAAAAGAGAAAAGAGAGAGAAGATGAGAGTAGAGAGAGAGAGTATAGAGAGAGAGAGAGAAGAGAGAGGGAAAAGAGAAAAAAGAAAGAAGAGGGGAGTAGAGAGAGAGAGAGAGTAGAGAGAGAGAAAAGAGAGCGAGAGAGAGACATATAAGAGAGAGGGAAGAGAGAGAAGAGAGACAAAAAAGAGAAGAAGGAGTGAGAGAGAGGGAAAAGAGAAAAGAGAGATTAGAGAGAGAAGAGAGAGGGAGAGAGTAGAGCGAGAGGGAGAGAGTAGAGAGAGTAGAGAGAGCGAAAGAGACATATAAGAGAAAGGGAATAGAGACATAAAAGAGAGAGGAGGGAGAGTAGAGAGAGGGAGAAGAGAGAGAAAAGAGAGATAGAGAGCGTAGAGAGAGATGAGAGAGGGAAGAGAGAGAGAGAATAGAGAGAAGACAGAGAGAGGGAATAGAGAACGAGATAAAGAGACAGAGTTAATATATCAAATCTCTGGGACAGGCGCTAAAGTAATAACGAGAACAGAGATGCCTTAAAGTAAATAACGATCGGCGTATAGACACGGCACACGGGATAATTCGACACTCTGCCAGTCCCCGGCCTGTAGGCGTCCGTTCTATGAGATTGAGTTCCGGGTTCGGCTGTCGACCGTGTTTGTAATGTTACACTCGTGTGTAGGTACGACCCGAGATTGGATGTCGCTATGTGAAAATGTCCCTAGTAAGTTGACCGAGGCTTGGTCGAGTGCGTCGCCGAATGTGTGCTTGACATCGACAATCACTTCGGTATATACAATTGCTGTTAAACGTTCACAACGAACACACTGATCATTGCGGGTAAAGCCGCAGCTGTAGTTTTTCGGTTCAGGATCTTGTGAACGGGTAAGTTAAAAACTTACGATTTATCTCAAGATAAGAATTTGTTTTGTTAACTCTTAAGATTAAAATATCTTACAGATCCCGCATATCTTACCATGGCATTTGTGTTTTAATATACCGTGTAAAGTGTAAGGCGTAAACAGTATATTACATTGTATGTTATAAAAGTTAAAACAATATATTACACTTCCTTCCTGGCTATGTTATAACTAGTCTCCAAGCAGTTTTATGTCTTATGAGGTTAGTTAGTTATGTTCTTTACAACACGTAGACGCAATCAACACATCTGTTCTTGCTGAGGTTGATTACAACGTCCTGGAAATGTTTGCCATAGATTTCTGAACGACTAAAGCTCATACCATTCAACACAAGCCAGCCGTCTGCTTCCTAACCGCCTCTATCAGGTTAGTAGTATAAAAAAAAATATAAAATAAACAAAATATTTTGAGGCACAAATATATCTCCATAAGTGCTCCAGTCTCCCCCCATAGATCACACACAGATATCTCTATAAGTGCTCCAGTCTCCCCCCCCCCCCCCCCCATAGATCACACACAGATATCTCTATAAGTGCTCCAGTCTCCCCCCATAGATCACACACAGATATCTCTATAAGTGCTCCAGTCTCCCCCCCCCCCCCCCCATAGATCACACACAGATATCTCTATAAGTGCTCCAGTCTCCCCCCATAGATCACACACAGATATCTCTATAAGTGCTCCAGTCTCCCCCCCCCCCCCCATAGATCACACACAGATATCTCTATAAGTGCTCCAGTCTCCCCCCATAGATCACACACAGATATCTCTATAAGTGCTCCAGTCTCCCCCCATAGATCACACACAGATATCTCTATAAGTGCTCCAGTCTCCCCCCATAGATCACACACAGATATCTCTATAAGTGCTCCAGTCTCCCCCCATAGATCACACACAGATATCTCTATAAGTGCTCCAGTCTCCCCCCATAGATCACACACAGATATCTCTATAAGTGCTCCAGTCTTCCCCCCCCCCCCATAGATCACACACAGATATCTCTATAAGTGCTCCAGTCTCCCCCCATAGATCACACACAGATATCTCTATAAGTGCTCCAGTCTCCCCCCATAGATCACACACAGATATCTCTATAAGTGCTCCAGTCTTCCCCCATAGATCACACACAGATATCTCTATAAGTGCCCCAGTCTCCTCCCCAGGGGCGTCGCTAGGGGGGTGCGGGGGGTGCCGGCCGCACCGGGTGACACCATCAAGGGGTGACACCAAAATAAAAAAATTGCAAATGTGACAAAGCAGACATAGCTCTGTCTAGTCGGGTTTCATAACCGTTCATTGTTAATTTTAGAAATTTTAATGTTAAATAACAAAAATTTAACTTTGTCCGAGTTTGTCAAAGTTCTTTATTTATATTTTACCTGAAGTATTGAAGTTATATTGTTCAATTTGTTTTCTTTCTTATGTCCTTATTAACTTTTTGACTTATTTTACAAACATTACTATATGCGATTATATATGGTACAGGAACACTCGGAAGAAGACCATGGTGAAAGTCTAGAGGGGTGACACCAAGAGTTTACCGCACTGGGTGACACCAACCCCAGTGACACCACTGCTCCTCCCATAGATCACACACAGATATCTCTATAAGTGCTCCAGTCTCCAACCATAGATCACACACATATATCTCTATAAGTGCTCCAGTCTCCAACCATAGATCACACACAGATATCTCCATGCTCCAGTCCCCTCCCATAGATCATCACACACAAATATCTCCATGCTCCAGTCCCCTCCCATAGATCACACACATATAACTCTATACTCCAGTCTCCTCGTATAGATCACACACAGATATCTCTATAAGTGCTCCAGGCTCCTCCCATACATCACACACAGATATCTCTATAAGTGCTCCAGTCTCCTCCCATAGATCACACACAGATATCTCCATGCTCCAGTCTCCTCCCATAGATCACACACAGATAACTCCATACTCCAGTCTCCTCGCATAGATAGCACACAGATATCTCCATGCTCCAATCTCCTCCCATAGATCACACACAGATATCGCCATGCTCCACTCTCCTCCCATAGATCACACACAGATATCGCCATGCTCCACTCTCCTCCCATAGATCACACACAGATATCTCCATGCTCCAGTCTCCTCCCATAGATCACACACAGATATCTCCATACTCCAGTCTCCTCCCATAGATCACACATAGATACCTCCATGCTCCAGTCTCCTCCCATAGATCACACACAGATATCTCCATAAGTGCTCCAGTCTCCTCGCATAGATCACACACAGATATCTCCATAAGTGCTCCAGTCTCCTCGCATAGATCACACACAGATATCTCCATAAGTGCTCCAGTCTCCTCGCATAGATCACACACAGATATCTCCACAAGTGCTCCAGTCTCCTCCCATAGACCACACACAGATATCTCCATACTCCAGTCTCCTTGCATAGATCACACACAGATATCTCCATAAGTGCTCCAGTCTCCTCCCATAGATCACACACAGATATCTCCATAAGAGCTCCAGTCTCCTCCCATAGATCACACACAGATATCTCTAGAAGTGCTCCAGTCTCCTCCCATAGATCACACACAGATATCTCCATAAGAGCTCCAGTCTCCTCCCATAGATCACACACAGATATCTCCATAAGAGCTCCAGTCTCCTCCCATAGATCACACACAGATATCTCTATAAGTGCTCCAGTCTCCTCGCATAGATCACACACAGATATCTCCATAAGTGCTCCAGTCTCCTCGCATAGATCACACACAGATATCTCCATAAGTGCTCCAGTCTCCTCGCATAGATCACACACATATCTCCATAAGTGCTCCAGTCTCCTCACATAGATCACACACAGATATCTCCATAAGAGCTCCAGTCTCCTCCCATAGATCACACACAGATATCTCCATAAGTGCTCCAGTCTCCTCGCATAGATCACACACAGATATCTGCATAAGTGCTCCAGTCTCCTTGCATAGATCACACACAGATATCTCCATAAGTGCTCCAGTCTCCTCCCATAGATCACACACAGATATCTCCATAAGTGCTCCAGTCTCCTCGCATAGATCACACAGATATCTCCATAAGTGCTCCAGTCTCCTCGCATAGATCACACACAGATATCTCCATAAGTGCTCCAGTCTCCTTGCATAGATCACACACAAATATCTCCATAAGTGCTCCAGTCTCCTCGTATAGATCACACACAGATATCTCCATAAGTACTCCAGTCTCCTCACATAGATCACACACAGATATCTCCACAAGTGCTCCAGTCTCCTCCCATAGATCACACACAGATATCTCCATACTCCAGTCTCCTCGCATAGATCACACACAGATATCTCCATAAGTGCTCCAGTCTCCTCCCATAGTTTACACACAGATATCTCCATAAGAGCTCCAGTCTCCTCCCATAGATCACACACAGATATCTCCATAAGTGCTCCAGTCTCCTCCCATAGATCACACACAGATATCTCCATAAGAGCTCCTGTCTCCTCCCATAGATCACACACAGATATCTCTATAAGTGCTCCAGTCTCCTCCCATAGATCACACACATATATCTCCATAAGAGCTCCAGTCTCCTCCCATAGATCACACACAGATATCTCCATAAGAGCTCCAGTCTCCTCGCATAGATCACACACAGATATCTCCATGCTCCAGTCTCCTCCCATAGATCACACACAGACATCTCCATAAGTTCCGCAGTCTCCTCACATAGATCACACACAGACATCTCCACAAGTGCTCCAGTTTCCTCGCATAGATCACACACATAGATATCTCCATGCTCCAGTCTCCCTCCATAGATCACACACATATATCTCCATGCTCCAGTCTCCTCCCATAGATCACACACAGATATCTCCATGCTCCAGTCTCCTCCCATAGATCACTCACAGATCTCTCTATGCTCCAGTCTCCTCCCATTGATCACTCACAGATATCTCCATACTCCAGTCTCCTCCCATAGATCACACACACAGATATCTCCATGCTCCAGTCTCCTCCCATAGATCACACACACAGATATCTCCATACTCCAGTCTCCTCCCATAGATCACATACAGATATCTCCATGCTCCAGTCTCCTCCCATAGATCACACACAGATATCTCCATGCTCCAGTCTCCTCCCATAGATCACACACAGATATCTCCATGCTCCAGTCTCCCCCCAAAGATCACACACAGACATCTCCATAAGTGCCCCAGTCTCCTCCCATAGATCACACACATATATCTCCATGCTCCAGTCTCCTCCCATATATCACACACAGACATCTCCATAAGTGCTGCAGTCTCCTCCCATAGATCACCCACAGACATCTCCACAAGTGCTCCAGTCTCCTCGCATAGATCACACACATAGATATCTCCATGCTCCAGTCTCCTCCCATAGATCACACACATAGATATCTCCATGCTCCAGTCTCCTCCCATAGATCACTCACAGATATCTCCATGCTCCAGTCTCCTCCCATAGATCACACACATAGATATTTCCATGCTCCAATCTCCTCCCATAGATCACTCACAGATATATTCATGCTCCAGTCTCCTCCCATAGATCACTCACAGATATCTCCATGGTCCAGTCTCCTCCCATAGATCACACACAGATATCTCCATGCTCCAGCCTCCTCCCATAGATCACACACAGATATCTCCATGCTCCAGTCTCCTCCCATAGATCACACACAGATATCTCCATACTCCAGTCTCCTCCCATAGATCACACACAGATATCTCCATACTCCAGTCTCCTCCCATAGATCACACACAGATATCGCCATGCTCCAGTCTCCTCCCATAGATCACACACAGACATCTCCATAAGTGCTCCAGTCTCCTCCCATAAATCACACACAGATATCTCCATGCTCCAGTCTCCTCCCATAGATCACACACAGATATCTCCATACTCCAGTCTCCTCCCATAGATCACACACAGACATCTCGACAAGTACTCCTGTCTCCTCCCATAGGTCACACACAGATATCGCCATGCTCGAGTCTCCTCCCATAGATCACACACAGACATCTCCATAAGTGCTCCAGTCTCCTCCCATAAATCACACATAGATATCTCCATGCTCCAGTCTCCTCCCATAGATCACACACATATATCTCCATACTCCAGTCTCCTCCCATAGATCACACACAGACATCTCGACAAGTACTCCAGCCTCCTCCCATAGATCACACACAGATATCTCCATGCTCCAGTCTCCTCCCATAGATCACACACAGATATCTCCATACTCCAGTCTCCTCCCATAGATCACACACAGACATCTTGACAAGTACTCCAGTCTCCTCACATAGGTCACACACAGATATCGCCATGCTCCAGTCTCCTCCCATAGATCACATACATATATCTCCATACTCCAGTCTCCTCCCATAGATCACACACAGACATCTCCATAAGTGCCCCAGTCTCCTCCCATAGATCACACACAGACATCTCCATAAGTGCTCCAGTCTCCTCCCATAGATCACATACAGACATCTCCATAAGTGCTCCAGTCTCCTCCCATAGATCACACACAGACATCTCCATAAGTGCTTCAGTCTCCTCCCATAGATCACATACAGACATCTCCATAAGTGCTCCAGTCTCCTCCCATAGATCACACACAGATATCTCCATGCTCCAGTCTCCTCCCATAGATCACACACAGATATCTCCATACTCCAGTCTCCTCCCATAGATCACACACAGACATCTCGACAAGTACTCCAGTCTCCTCCCATAGATCACACACAGATATCGCCATGCTCCAGTCTCCTCCCATAGATCACACACAGATATCTCCATGCTCCAGTCTCCTCCCATAGATCACACACAGATATCTCCATGCTCCAGTCTCCTCCCATAGATCACATATAGATATCTCCATGCTCCAGTCTCCTCCCATAGATCACACACATATATCTCCACAAGTTCTCCAGTCTCCTCCCATAGATCACACACAGAAAATCTCAACACAGTGCTCTGATTATGTAGCAGACAAACAGCAGAATCACACATTCTATACATTAGTTGTTGGTAGCATTTCTAACTTGCAAATTTTACCAGGGCATTGGCTGATCCAGCCTACTTGATATCCAGCTGTCAAGGATCTTTGAACATGTGTAACTGGCACTTGGGGTCTCTGAGTGTTTCGCCCTGGACTGAGAGGGCTAGACAGTTATATATTACCCCAAGATTGGGGGTATTCCATGCTTTATCTTAGTTTGTAAAAATTCAAACAGTTGGCACTGACAGTCGAACCTGGTCCTCTTGAACCAGAGGTGGATGGCTAAACTCTACCTACTTCACCCTCAAGATGGATAAGCAGGGTCAAGGCCAATACTACTGCATCATCATGTAGAAGAAGGTCGTTCTCATCCTGGCGTTCTCATCCTGGTGTTCTCATCCTGGTGTTCTCATCCTGGCGTTCTCATCCTGGCATTCTCATCCTGGGGTTCTCATCCAGGTGTTCTCATCCTGGTGTTCTCATCCTGGTGTTCTCATCCTGGCGTTCTCATCCTGGCATTCTCATCCTGGGGTTCTCATCCAGGTGTTCTCATCCTGGTGTTCTCATCCCAGCGCTCTCATCACGGATCACCAAAGAGCCTCTCAATCTCTTGCTGTGTTGTCACATGCCCAAGGTGTCTGCAGTATCCTGTGTCCATCTTCGTGCTGGCCAACCCTTGCCTCATCTACCAGCAACCATGCCTGTCACATTTCACACTGCCACAGTAATTCAGTCTCCCAGACATGACACGTCTATGTACCAGGTGTCTTCAATGTTCAGATCTTGTCAAATTTCAGTAATTTTCTTCCTCTCTGTCCACGATATTCAAAGAACGTTTCTGCAACGTTTGAGCTCAAAAGCCCCAGTTTTCTTCTGTAGTCATATATGTTGTGTCATCTCCACTACCCATACAACATCCTCCATCGACCTCTTTCCCAGCTTCTATTGATGATCTGCCTGGACATGGGTGTCTCACCTTCAGACCTCTGAGATACTTTATCGACTACCATGGTGAGCATCTTGGAATGTATAATGTGGTAGTTTCCACTTGCTTTCCAATTCCACATGGCTGTGAACTACGTCCACAGCCCTTAGCAGCCTTTAAGCTGCCAGGGTAAGTGAGTATCTTGCTCTGTGGTACTCACACTAACAGCAAAATGTACCCTAGGGATGTTCCCTTATCCTTGTAGTAAGATGGGCCTGTGTGCCCAATTTGTGACCCTTTGAAAATAAAATTCAGTTGTTCGTTCGCTCATTCTTGCGATTGCTAACTTTGGTAGTTAACCATCAGGTGAGTTCTGATGATGAACTCAAATGTTTTTGGAGTTTCCCTTTAGTTTCTTACAGCTTGCAGTATAGGCTTGATTCGGTGAGTTAGTATGTGTTTGTGAGCTTGCTGTGCAAGGGACATATCCTGTAGAACATCCGGCGGCTACGTTCATTAGTCCCCATGTATGGATCTGAAGTTGGGTTATTAGAATAACCAGGATGTTTAATTAAGATAACTAGGCACATAGATAACATCAGTTAGAAGTTGCATCATGAGATAAAGAACATAATTGGACAAGCAAACACTGCTTTCTATCAAATGAAGAATGTTTTGTGCAATAAGTCACTGTCCTTGAAAGTTAGAAAAAGAGTTCTTACATGTTACATAGAACCAGTTTTAACACACAGCTGTGAATCCTGGACAATTAATAAACACAAAAAACTAAGAAATCACCGGAAGCCTTGGAGGTGTTGTTTTATAGAAGAGTGCACAAAGTTAATTAGACAGCCAAAATAAGCAATCTGGACATTTTATGGAAGCTGAGGCGCAAAGACAATTTATCACAAACATCAGAACGAGACAGTCGTCGTTTTTGGCCACGTGATGGGAAGACAAAAACTGGAACATGTTGTGACAACCAGAAAGATTTGCTGAAAAAGAGTTGGAGGAAGACAGCATGAGAAGATTCCTCACAGTCTTGTGTCATGGGACAGAAGGGAGTCAACACATGAATTTATCCATGCTGTCGGGGATCATAATTTGTGGATAGGCATAATCACCCACGCCAGCAGCAAGGCACTGGATGATGATGATGTTTACAAAAATAAGTTAGTTGCATGTCCTGTTTTACAAATGTTTGTTTCTTCTTCTTCTGCGTTCATCCTGATTTTTTCTTTTCCGACGTGAGTGCGTTGTGCCTGTTTACAGCAGAACTGCGTTGTTGCGCCGTTAGGCCGACACATCCGACTTCTGCGGGAATTTGTTGACCGGGTTAACCTTCCCGCGAAATGTTTGTTTTATTTGCTCACTTTGAACATGAGCATAGTCCACACTGGACTGATGATAGTGTGTGGGCTAACGTCCCTATGTCCATCACCCCACACCATCAGGCGAACCAACTCTGATATTTGAGATTTTTGTAATTTATATTCCCATATCAAAGATGTGAAATCAAAATGTCTTTCTAACTGACCGGTGTAAGGATTGAACCCACTACCTTGCCATCAACACAAGTTTAGGAAGTTTAAGAGCAAATGTTCTTATACATGTCGACATGCAGACCTCCATGGATGTCCTTTACAGGATGTTGCAATCAACCCAGTTCAGTAGTTTGCCATTTCTTTTTGAATAACCGATACCTCATATCATTAAAAAAAATGCAAAGTGGTCTGCTTCGAAATCACTCACAGTTGATTTCAAACCCTGGACTATATATGATGGGGAATGATGAAACAGCACCTCTCACTACACCCCTCAGCCTCAGGGCAGTTTCGAGTGACTAGCATATTAGTCATCTGTAATTCACAACATAACAGAAATATGTCACTTCCTGGCAGGTGATTCAGCATCAAGAATAGTTTACAGTTCATACAAATATAGCGCCTTCATTCTAGATTCATACTCAGAAAATGATTCTTGGGAATATAATGTCGTGGTTTAAAAGGCAAACAACACAGACTTTTTATTTTAATAAACCCAAACCTCACATTATGCTAATGGCTTTGGGTGGAAGGTGCAAGCTTATCCTGGTGCGAGGAAATGCAACCTAAGACTAAATGTCATGGCAGGGCAGACCAGGCCCTAAACCTTGGTCTGCAGCTGGTCTAGGATCAAAGCTCCAACAAGTGGACAGAGTATTACTTTGCTGATTCCGCAGCTTTTGCAGCTTGTCTTGTTCCAGATGTATTGGTGTTACCTTTCCTCTGGAGTAAACTAGGCAGGCCAAGAGAGAGATCATGCTGCATGGGCAACACATGGTCTCTACAATTTAGCCAAGGGTTTGAGCTCCAGAGAGATTAACTCAATCTGTAGTCTGATTTAATTTATTTTGCCTTTTTAGGGTACAGTGTAACAAATTATCATCTATCAAGACGACAAGGTGCCAGTGTGTTATTTTAAAATAGAAGGACTTTTTCTTTCACTAAATTGAAATTCTTCTTCTGCTGCTGCGTTCATCCAGAGAGTTTTTTTTCGGACGTGATTGCGTTGTGCCTGTTTACAGCAGAGATGCGTTCGCGCGTCATTAGGCTGACACATCTGACTTCTGCAGGCATTTGTTGACTGGGTTAACATTCCCAGGGAAACTGAAATTAATTTTCTATATTGGCAATGTTATCACTTTATAAACTTCACTGCCATTTTATTTTAGTTCACACAGTGGTCCATAAAGTTTATATTCCACTGTTAATTTTCTAGGCCAGAGGGTTGCCTAGATATGTTGTATTGTTTTGTTGGGTGGGGATGTGTGTGTAGGGCATGCATGTATGGGTGGGGAGATGTGTGTTTGGGTGGGGAGATGTGTGTTTGGGGGGGGGTGTGGGTGGGGGATGTGTTGTTAAGGGATGTGTGGATAAGGAATGTGTGATTGGGGGAATGGGTGACTGGGGGGTGGGTTGGTGGAGGATGTGTGGGTGGATGAGTGTGTGTAGGTTGGGGTATGGGTGGGGGATGTGTGTGTGTGTGTTTGGGATGTGTGGGTGGGTTGTAGGAGATCGTGTGGGTGGGGATGTGTGTAAGTGGGGGTAATGTGGGTGGGTGATGGTTTTGTGTGAGTGTAGGTGCAGGATGTGTGGGTTGGTGGGGGATGTGTGGTTGGGGAATGTGTCTTTGGCTGGGTGGTTGGGGGAATGTGGGTTGGTGGTGGAGGATATGTGGATGGGTGAGTGTTGGTGGGTGTAGGATGTCTGTGTGGGTGAGGAGATGTGTGTAGGTGGGGGTATGTGTGTGTGGGTGATGTGTGGGTGGGTGCATGTATGTGTGCCTGGGGGTGTGTGGGTGGGTGGGGGATGCATGTGGGGGGATGTGTGGTGAGTGGGAGATATGTGTGTGGATGGAGGATGTGTTGTTAAGGGATGTGTAGCTAAGGAATGTGTGATTTGGGGATGAGTTACTGGGGGGTGGGTTGGTGGAGGATGTGTGGGTGAGTGTGTGTAGGTTGGGGGGATGGGTGGGGAATGTGTGTGTGTGTGGGTTGGGGGAGATTGTATAGGTGGGGATGTGTGTAAGTGAGGGTAATGTGGGTGGGTGAAGGTTTTGTGTGTGTAGGTGCAGGATGTGTGGGTTGGTGGGGATATGTGTGGGTGGGGGGTGTGTGGTTGGGGGATACGTGTTTGGCTGGGTGGTTGGGGGGTGTGGGTGGGTGGTGGAGGATATATAGGTGGGTGAGTGTTTGTGGGTGGAGGATGTGTGTGTGGGTGAGGATATGTGTGTAGGTGGGGATATGTGTGTTGGTGGGGGTATGTGTGGGTATGTGATGGATGGGTGGGTGCATGTATGTGTGCCTGGGGTGTGTGTGTGTAGTTGGGTGGGGGATGTGTGGGTGGATGGGGTATGGGTGGGAGGGTGGGGGATGTCTTATAACATGGTAATATGCATTGTTTATATTTACATCATTCTTTTGACAATGTTTTTTTTCCCTATGTGAATGTATTATGCACTATTGATGAACGAAAGATGAGTTATTGGAAGGGCCGAATGTAAGACGGGCCTGCGTGGCCAGTTTGTTACCCTTTGAAAATAAAGTCTGTTCGTTTGTTCGTTCATTCATATTCAGATCAAACAAGGTTTGCGTAGATATGTTATATTCACATCAGACAGAAGTAAGAACAGCCAAAGGCAGAAAAGGCTTAAGTTTTCACTGCTGCAATGTAACCAACATTAACCAGTATCTCACTGCTTGTATCTTAAGAAGATATCCTATTGCAATGTTCTCCTAATCTGACATACATTTTAAAGTGGCCACTTAAAAGTGACTCCCATTCTGCACATCTTTGTGCATTGTCGTAAAGTGCACACCAGGTTATACTTGTCTAGGCTTCTTTAACTGCACAGAAAGACGACTGTGTTAATGTATTGCCTTGTACAGCAGTGGCAATAAAGTGGCGATATAAAGAACAGTAAATAAACCCAACCAACCACAAAGAGTATGCCGTGTTTTACCCCTGTTTCAGCTCAGATCTCAATAAACATAGCAGGTTAGCATGGTTGGTTGGTTGAGGATTCCATTGCTTCCAGTTGTAAACTCTTGTACAGTACGATGGGATTCCTCATGTGGCATGCCCTATACAGATTGTTGCTTTCATCTGTCATAACTGTCATTTACTGCCAATATAAAACTTTGCGGTGTATGGCAGATGGGTCTTTGAGCCTGATGAATTAAGGTCGCCCAGCTAGCGCAGTCGCTGCGAACTGTGCAGGTTAGGGTTGTCTTTTTACCTCAACAGAAAAAATCCACGCATTACCGAGGATTCGAACCTGAATCACCCGAAGGAGAATCTGGCTTTCTTCATTGCCCATGGAAAATATTCTGAATTCTTTGCCACTTCTCCCTCCTCATGTAGTTCATGCTCAGGGTACCTGCAGTGTCCTGTATCAGTCTTCTTACTGGACAACCCCCACCTCATGTAGTTCATGCTCAGGGTACCTGCAGTGTCTTGTATCAGTCTTCTTACTGGACAACCCCCACCTCATGTAGTTCATGCTCAGGGTACCTGCAGTGTCCTGTTTCAGTCTTCTTACTGGACAACCCCCACCTCATTAATTCATGCTCAGGGTACCTACAGTGTTCTGTATCAGTCTTCTTACTGGAAAACCCCCACCTCATGTAGTTCATGCTGAGGGTACCTGCAGTGTCCTGTATCAGTCTTCTTACTGGACAACCCCCACCTCATGTAGTTCATGCTGGAGGTACCTGCAATGCCCTGTATCAGTCTTTGTACCCGTCAACCCATGCCTCTTCTCTCACTCTTGCCATATCTGGGCTTATTTGGTTTTATATAACGCAGACTGAGAATCAGACGCCATGATCATCCTGGTGACTCTAATACCTGCTAGCCACCACCATCTTGATATATGAGATTGTAGAACTATGGACTCTATTCTGCTCAGCAACAAACTTCCCACCTGACTCTAGCTGAGATTCTTCAACTAGATTTCTATCAATATGTGTTATTGTATGGTTCATGAGATGAATGTTGTGAATACTTGGATTGCCAGAACAATGATTGCCCTGTTGATTCCAGTACCTCCTAGCTACTTCAATCTTCATACTTCAGGCTGTAGAACAATGGACTCCATTCTGCTCAGCAGAAAACTTCCTTCCTGACTATAGCTAGAGTCCCCAACCAGATTTCTGTCTGTGAAGAACAGTCAGTGTATGTTACTGTGTGGTTCATGGTTCATGAGATGAGTGTTGCGAATACCTTGAATTACAAGAATAGCGATTGCCCTGAAGAGACTAATGAAAGTAGAAATTTACATACAACTTCAACAAAGAGACAAGCTACAAACTGAGCGACAGTTACATTGCAGGGTTTCGGAACATATTCCGAATTTGGTGGACAAGATACTACACACAGAAGATGGTAGCTTAGGCAGGCCGACACACCGGAACAGTCCGGCTTCATTGGTCGGGAGACATATGCTCGAGAGTGGTCACGTGGTTGAAAGAGACAGTGCCTTCTGTGTGTTGTTCAACACACAAAGTAGTCGGTTGTTAAAGTTTGCTGAAGCTATAATAATCAACCTTCGTAAGCCGTCCTTGTGCAAGCAGAAAGACATGTTAGTCAGTTTAAAATTACCGTGGTAGACAATTGACATTACTGTGCGAACATGTGTATATTGCAGTTTGAAGGATTTATCTAATTAATTCACGTAAGTTGTGTGATTTCTGCAGTATGTACCTGACGAGATGCAGCGAAATATGCCAGGCAATAAATCGTGCAATCTATTGTTTGTGTCTTCGTTATTCAAAGAGACAAGCAGCATTCTTTGAGAAGAGAGGCATTGCAAAACATTGTGATGACTGTAATGATCAGTGAGGGCAGACGCAGACCAAGATAAATTATGCTGGATGAGCTTAGCCAGTGGCTTGAAGGAATACCATCAGCAGAGGTGATCCAGAATACCAAGGACCAAGATCTGGGGAGGGACATGAACACCTACGCCAGTTGGCAGTATATTTGTCATCTCTATCAGCTTTTTCATCTATCAGTTGTTGGACTTCCAATTCTGCCAACCTTTAACCCCCATCCCCCATTGGAGCATAACCCCTCAAACATCTCACCCCAAACCCTCCTATCCTTAGCTCTCTCTCATGCAGCTCTGTCCATGTCCTCCCTGTATTATTCATTTGTGTCTGCTTCCCTTCCCCAATTGTTACACGATTTTAGGTCTCCCTCAGCAATTACCACAGGTAAACAGATTTATAGGGGCAGGAATGGACTGTCAGAGGCAGACACAACAGTTACCACAGATAAACAGATTTATAGGGGCAGGATCAGAGGCAGACACAACAGTTACCACAGATAAACAGATTTATAGGGGCAGGAATGGACTGTCAGAGGCAGACACAACAGTTACCACAGATAAACAGATTTATAGGGGCAGGATCAGAGGCAGACACAACAGTTACCACAGATAAACAGATTTATAGGGGCAGGAATGGACTGTCAGAGGCAGACACAACAGTTACCACAGATAAATGGATTTATAGGGGCAGGAATGGACTGTCAGAGACAGACACAACAGTTACCAAAGATAAACAGATTTATAGGGGGAGGATCAGAGGCAGACACAACAGTTACCACAGATAAACAGATTTATAAGGGTAGGAATGGACTGTCAGAGGCAGACACAACAGTTACCACAAATAAACAGATTTATAGGGGCAGGAATGGACTGTCAGAGGCAGACACAACAGCTACCACAGATAAACAGATTTATAGGGGCAGGATTAGAGGCAGACTCAACAGTTACCACAGATAAACAGATTTACAGGGGTAGGAATGGACTGTCAGAGGCAGACACAACAGCAGCTTCCTAAAGTCATCATCACACAGGTGGCTTGTGTAGAAAGTGATGTTATAAGTTGCCACAAATACCCGTGAACCAGAGATGATGATGGCAACAGGACATTACAATGCATGACAGACGGAATCACCTATCTAGGTAGCAATGTAGACAAATATGGAGGAACAGAAATAGATAGCAAGATAAGAATAAAACAGACAAGGGGAGCTTCTGTAGCACTACGGAATTTGCCAAAGCCAAAAGTAATTAACCTTAGGACCAAACTTAGAAAATTCAATTATAACGTTAAATTAATGTATGGATCGGAAGCATGGAGGATGACTACAATGATTACAAATGAACTACAAAAATTCACTAAATGCTGCTGCGCAACATAGAAGTACTACAATGAAATAACAAAATTGGAGAGAACTAGAAAATTGCAATTGGAGAGAACTAGAAAAATACAATTGGAGAGAACTAGAAAAATACCAGTGAACCAAGAGGTGAGGAAAATACACTGTCACTGACAAGGCATACACTGAGAACATCTGAGAATAGTCTGAGAACATCTGAGAATAGTCTGAGAACATCTGAGGATAGTCTGAGAACATCTGAGAATAGTCTGAGAACATCTGAGGATAGTCTGAGAAAATCTGAGAATAATCTGGGAAAATCTGAGAATAGTCTGGGAAAATCTGAGAACATCTGAGAATAGTCTTTAACCCACAGGGAAATTAAATCTGAGAATAGTCTGAGAAAATCTGAGAATAATCTGAGAAAATCTGAGAATAGTCTGAGAAAATCTGAGAATAGTCTGAGAAAATCTGAGAATAGTCTGGGAAAATCTGAGAATAGTCTGAGAAAATCTGAGAATAATCTGAGAAAATCTGAGAATAGTCTGAGAAAATCTGAGAATAGTCTGAGAAAATCTGAGGATAGTCTGAGAAAATCTGAGAATAATCTGAGAAAATCTGAGAATAGTCTGAGAAAATCTGAGAATAGTCTGGAACCAACAGGGAAATTGAAATAGAGGGAAACCTAAAACACACAGAGAAGAGAATTACAAACAGAAATGAATTAAATGGGTGGGACATTGATGGACCTGCATGAGACAGCAACCAACAGGTGATCCAAGGGGGAATAAAGAATGAAAGAGAAAGAGAGAGTAAACAGGCTTCACGGTATTCAAACAAATCTCTCATTTTAAAACTGGCACTTTAGTTTAAGAAGAAAAAACGCTACACAAGGAAGGAAACAGAAGAAATACTATGAAGGCTAACACCCTTATGAGTGCCTGTTGATGTAGCTTTAAATATCATGTGCCATCTTCACAACAAGGGTCGGCTTCAAGAGATCTCTAGCATTGACCATCTCTTTACCGCCTGCTTCATTTTAACAACCTCATTCTAGTCTATCTTGTGTTGGTATTCTCACATTTTAATAGTTGACTTCCTGTTTTATTGTAACCTTCAACCTTTTCCTGTTGTGTGGTTGCCATTCCCTAAGTTCAAAGCGAGCGAACGCAAATAAAAGAAAAACAAAAGCAGCAGATTGGGTTAAGAACAACCAGCAACATGATGATAATGATGGTCGTCTTCAGATTATTGTGTTGTTTTATGTGTGCAAATTAGTTTATTTGTGGAAGCTCTGTATTGAATTTTACAGGTGTTGAACAATGTTTTCTCATAGTGAATCTGAATCTACAACACAATCTTCCTACCAACTCAATGCAACCAACTCTATGCCACCAACTCTATGCTACCAACTCTATGCTACCAACTCTATGCTACCAACTCTAACCTATCAGCTCAATCCTACCAACTCTATGCTACCAACTCTACTACCAACTCTATTCTATCAGCTCAATCCTACCAACTCTGTGCTACCAACTCTATGCTACCAACTCTATGCTAACCAACTATATGCTACCAACTCCATCCTACCAACTCTATGCTATCAACTCTATCCCACCAACTCTATTGTACCAACTCTATGCTAACCAACTCTATGCTACCAACTCTATGCTATCAACTCTATCCTACCAACTCTGTGCTAACAACTCTATGCTACCAACTCTATGCTACCAACTCTATCCTACCAATGCCAAACTTTGGCAATGACAGAAAAAGAGAAAAGAAAAATCACAATAAAGAAAATGAATCCCTGAGAAGAATACTCAGTATATCAAGTAGAGAGAAATTCATAAATGATGAAATATGGACCAAAGTACGGGGTTTTAGCTTTAGATTTAATTAGAAAACAGGTAGTGAAATGGTTCTGTCACATAACTCGGCTACCATCTAACAGTATACCACAAGAAGCAATGATGTACAGACCAAATAGAAGAGGAAAAAGAGGCTGACCATATAAACAATGGACAGAGGGAATAACAGAGTCCACGGGAACCTTGATATATGAAGCCCATAAGTAGGCATTCTCCCGCTTTTTATGCTTCACCTTGACACCACAAGATACAAGAGGAACAAGATGAAATGATGGACGGACACTCTCCCTCTGTTTATGCTTCACCTCAACACTGCAAGCTACAAGAGGAACTAGATGAGATGAGATGATGAATCTGAATAATGGATTCATCGTTTGCTATGTTTTATGGTCAATGACTCCTGATGAGATGCTGCAAAATATGCCAGGCAATAAACTGTGCAGCCGGTTTTTGAGTCTTCATTATTCAAATATTATAATGAATTCACCCATCATTTTATCTCATTTCACAGGACTGAGACTCAAGTTTCTACCTAAATTTTGTGTCAGATCGGCTTAGTATCGGTTTGAAGACGTGGTAACTAACTTCAGTGAGCTTTCATGGTCACTGGGTGATCACGTCTGGAGCAAGGATGGGAGGAAAGAATTCAGTTTCCAAACAGGACCTGGAATCACCCAACACAGGTATAAATTATAGCTTGGTTATAGCTTGACTGCTTCATTTGTCAGTATAGGCATGAGCCTTTAATGAAATATAGAGAAAGATACCCTTTCATTTATTGTCAATGTCACAATTAAATCTTTCTGGTTATCTACCTGCATAATTAGCTACCTGTCTGCCTAGCTGCCTGAAATGCTTCCTACCTACCTATCTACCTACCTACACATCTGCCTGCATATCCCCTTTATGTTAGCCTACCTACCTGACCATGTATCCACTTTCATACCAACCTACCTGTTTGCCTTCTTATCAACCAACCTATTCAATTATCTACCAACTTACCTACCCCCCCCCCCCCCCCCCCCCCCCCCGCTTGCCTGACCATCCGTCCATCCATGTGTCCATCGATCCAATTGTCTGTTTATGTAAGTGTGTGTACACAGCTGATATAGATAACCCAATAAGTTCTATGTTAGTGTGTATACACAGCTGATATAGATAACCCAATAAGTTCTATGTTAGTGTATGTACACAGCTGATATAGATAACCCAATAAGTTCTATGTTAGTGCGTGTACACAGTTGGTATAGATAACCCAATAGGTTCTATGTTGGTCTGTGTACACAGCTGGTATAGATAATTCAATAAGTTCTATGCTAGTGTGTGTACACAACTGATATAGATAACCCAGTAAGTTCTATGCTAGTGTGTGTACTCAACTGGTATAGGTAACCTAATAAGTTCTATGTTAGTGTGTGTACTCAACTGATATAGGTAACCCAATAAGTTCTATGCTAGTGTGTGTACTCAACTGATATAGGTAACCTAATAAGTTCTATGCTAGTGTGTGTACTCAACTGATATAGGTAACCCAATAAGTTCTATGTTAGTGTGTGTACTCAACTGACATAGGTAACCCAATAAGTTCTATGTTAGTGTGTGTACTCAACTGATATAGGTAACCCAATAAGTTCTATGTTAGTGTGTGTACACAACTGATATAGATAACCCAATAAGTTCTATGCTAGTGTGTGTACACAGCTGATATAGATAACCCAATAAGTTCTATGTTAGTGTGTGTACACAGCTGATATAGATAACCCAATAAGTTATATGTTAGTGTTTGTACACAGCTGATATAGATAACCCAATAAGTTCTATGTTAGTGTGTGTACACAGCTGATATAGATAACCCAATAAGTTATATGTTAGTGTTTGTACACAACTGATATAGATAACCCAATAAGTTCTATGTTAGTGTTTGTACACAACTGATATAGGTAACCCAATAAGTTCTATGTTAGTGTGTGTACACAACTGATATAGATAACCCAATAAGTTATATGTTAGTGTTTGTACACAGCTGATATAGATAACCCAATAAGTTCTATGTTAGTGTGTGTACACAGCTGATTTAGATAACCCAATAAGTTCTATGTTAGTGTGTGTACACAACTGATATAGATAACCCAATAAGTTATATGCTAGTGTGGCTGAGATGCCTCAGCAACATCTGGTACAGACTTTAGTGATTCTGCCCTGTCCACGGGTCTTGAAATGTAAGCGACATCCATTGGTTTCTCATGATGTCTAACATCCTCCTGATCCCTCATGATGTCTAACATCCTCCTGATCCCTCATGTGTCTAACATCCTCCTGATCCCTCATGATGTCTAACATCCTCCTGATCCCTCATGTGTCTAACATCTTCCTGATCCCTCATGTGTCTAACATCCTCCTGATCCCTCATGTGTCTAACATCTTCCTGATCCCTCATGTGTCTAACATCCTCCTGATCCCTCATGTGTCTAACATCTTCCTGATCCCTCATGTGTCTAACATCCTCCTGATCCCTCATGATGTCTAACATCCTCCTGATCCCTCATGATGTCTAACATTATCCTGATCCCTCATGATGTCTAACATTCTCCTGGTCTCTCATGATGTCAGACATTCTCCTGATCCCTCATGTGTCTAACATCCTCCTGATCCCTCATGTGTCTAACATCTTCCTGATCCCTCATGTGTCTAACATCCTTCTGATCCCTCATGATGTCTAACATCTTCCTGATCCCTCATGATGTCTAACATCCTCCTGATGCCTCATGATGTCTAACATTCTCCTGATCCCTCATGTGTCTAACATCTTCCTGATCCCTCATGATGTCTAACATCCTCCTGATCCCTCATGTGTCATCCCTCATGATGTCTAACATCCTCCTGTAACATCCTCCTAATCCCTCATGATGTCTAACATTCTCCTGATCTCTCATGATATCAGACATCCTCCTGATCTCTCATGATGTCAGACATCCTCCTGATCCCTCATGATGTCTAACATCCTCCTGATCCCTCATGATGTCTAACATCCTCCTGATCCCTCATGATGTCTAACATTCTCCTGGTCTCTCATGATGTCAGACATTCTCCTGATCCCTCATGATGTCTAACATTCTCCTGATCCCTCATGATGTCTAACATCCTCCTGATCCCTCATGATGTCAGACATCCTCCTGATCCCTCATGTGTCTAACATCCTCCTGATCCCTCATGATGTCAGACATCCTCCTGATCTCTCATGATGTCAAACAAATCATTGATCTTTCATGATGTCAAACATCCCCTTGATCTCTTATGATGTTAAACATCTTCCTGATTCCTCATGATGTCAGACATCCTGATCTCTCATGATGTCAAACAAACCATTAATCTTTCATGATGTTAAACATCCCCTGATATCTCATTATGTTAAACATCCTCCCACCCCCAATATTGCATGATGTTAAACATTTCCCTGACATCTCATGATGTCAAATCCCTCCCTCCCTCCTCAATCTCTTAACACAGTGTTCTCAGGTACCATGCAAAAACAGGATTTGTCTTCCGCTAGTTCTGCACATAAAAAGTCAGAAACCACTAACAGTAGGCCGAAAGGTAAGGGGGGGGGGGGGGGGGTCTTGAGCCTGAGAATTAAGGCCGCCTGGCTAGTGCAGTCGCAGCAAACTGTGCAGGTTAGAGTTTTCTTTTTGCCCCCGACAGTAAAAAGCTCCACACCTTACCGAGGATTTGAACCCGGGTCTCCCAAAGGAGAACCCGGCATTCTAGCCACTCAGCCAGCTGCTCTTCACTCGGCCAGCCGCCCCTCATCCCACCTATATAAACGGATGTTGAATCTTTAGCTTTCTCTCACAGTCAAGATGACAATATCACTTAATGTGAAGTACTACTTGCTCTGAATTACGCTTCTAGCACTATAACCTCTCCTGAACAAATATACCCACACTAACTTCTTCAGATAGTTTTTTTTTTTTTTTTTTTTCCCCGCGTTTCCATCCTGTTTCAGGATATTGCGGTCAACACCAGCATCTTTCAGCTGTATGTTGATTCCTAGGCTAGATTACGCTCATCAGCACGCCACGACTTTCTGAGCGACCAGCTCCATACTCTCATAAGTCACTTTTGCGATTCGAACCACTGCTGATTCTCGTCGCGTCACGTGACGAGAGTATTCGGGGTTAGCGGAGAAAGCTGCTAACCCCTCGGCCATGGAGCCGGCTCTTCTTCAGATAGTGACCTTTTTTATTTTACAAAGTTTTCTATGAGGGAGATCAAGTTCACAGCATTATTTCTAAATTGGGGGGAACTTAGGGTCTGCCCAGAAGGTACAAGTGTAGTCCCCACTGGCAAGCGGAATATCCTGTGTCAGGTGCAAACCTGAATCCCAATCTTAGGTGAAATGTATCTGATATTTTTGTGCAACTCAGCTGCTACTCTTTGATGTCTATTTGTGCAACTGAGCTAGCACTCTTTGATGTCTATTTGTGCTATACAGAAGTTAGTTGCATATCCTTTACAGGACGTAGCAGTAAACTCCAGCATTTTTGGGCTGTTTGTGATTTCTGGACAAGTTTACTTTCAGTATTTGCCATTGCGAGGGTACCGAAAATGTAATGATAATTCACAGAGCTCTTAACATCTGCTCAGTAGCCAAGGTACTCAGAAAGTAGCCAAGGTACTCAGAAAGTAGCCAAGGTACTCAGAAAGTAGCCAAGGTACTCAGAATATAGCCAAGGTACTCAGGTTCTACCCACTGGACCATCTGCAGGAAGAATGCAAACAAGTTAGCTGTTTATCCTTTACAAGCAATGCACCCAACCCCAGCATTCTTTGGCTGTGCGTGATTTCTTGGCAAGTTTATGTTCAGTAGTTTGTCATTGCTTTCTGAGCAGCCAGCACTCATACCATTTTTATGAAAACCAACGCAAAGTGGTCTGCTGCCAGATTGTCACACAATATGCAGGATTACGAATTGCATCCGTAACCCCTTTGACACAGAGCTGCTTTATGGCATATAAGGACTCTATCAACATGCCAGTGGCATTTGGGCTCTACCAACTGGACCATGCACAGAAAGAGCGCAAGGACTCTATCAACATGTCAATGGTATTTGGGCTCTACCCACTGGACCATGTGCAGTAAGTACTCAAGGACTCTATCAACATGTCAATGGTATTTGGGCTCTACCAACTGGACCATCCACAGAAAGAGCGCAAGGACTCTATCAAAATGATAGGTATTCTGGTATTAATGCCATGAAATATCTAGTTATAAAGGAAGAGTCACTTCTGATGTTCTTGGCATGAAATTTCCAGCATATAAAGACAAACATTTCAAGTGAACGAAAGAAGAAGATGAAGAATTCAGTGTTCTTTGTGGAGTTCAGCATGAACATTCTAGTGACTGTTTTGTAACTTTTGTAATCAGTGACATTACAGTTATAGTCATTGTGCCAGGTCAATTTTGAAGTCAATTTCAAGACATTTCTAGTGGTTCTAACGGTGTCACTTTTGTAGTCCAGACCTTGACACTTGTTTCTTCAAAGAAAATGGCTGATGTCAAGCTTGTTGCAGTCTCTACCTTGTATAATGGTGTGCATATCAACCTCTTTAATCCTTGTAAGGAATTTGAATGACGAGATGCAGCGAAATATGCCAGGCATTATATCGTGCAATCTATTATTTGTGTCTGTGTTATTCAAATTCACTACGGGAAACCATTGTTTTGATTATAAGCAATTGTTTTTGTTGCTATTGATATCAGGAAATTGCTTACTGTACTAAAACACTTTTATCTGTTCAAGTACCACCAGGCAGACCTCACCTGTACGAAGAGATTGACAAGGTTTTACTTGTCAAACACCAGGCGATAAACAGACAGATCAGCAATTCAACTGGTACATGTAATCTTGAGACAGATCTACCTCTGGCAGCAGTGGCAGATGAAAAGTCCAAATCTAAAAGTCTCCCTGATGTGGTAGCAGTTTCGGCCTCCGAAGGTGTCCAAACTGTTACCTACAGCCCTAAGGTTAACAAGCGTTTTCATCCGTACGATGAAATTGAACTTGACCAACCTGCATGTAATCAGAAGAGTATAAATGAAAATGAGGTCAAGCGGAAAGACAAGCTGAAAGACAAGACAGGGAAGAAGAAAAACAAGAAGAAGGAGAATGCAAATATACAACCGGAAATCTCTGGCAAAGAAGACAATTCTAAAGTTAAAAAGAATGGTAAGGAAAAGGCTGACAAGAAGAAACAACAAGAGTTATCAGCAGTCGATGAAAGCATATCATTTGAGGCAACATCAAAGCTCAATATTGCAACTGGTAACGTGAAACCAGCTCTACGTGGTCACACATACGAGGAAATTACAGATGTACAGTTATCTTTAAATCAGGGGAACAAACAACCGGATAAACATGACAAAATGAATAAGAACAAAGATCCTAAAGAAAAAGCTGGTAAGAAATCACCAATCACAATGTCAGAAAGTAGTCATATAAATAATCAAGTTGTATCTAATGCAAGGTTACTTTTAACCACAGGATCAGAAAATCCACAAACAACTACCCGTTACCACCCATATGATGAAATCACACAACAAGAGTTAGATTCCAATAGACAGATGAAAACAGACAAAGGAAAGAATTTGAAGAAATATAAAACAGAAAAGAATGAGAAAAAGATACAGGCTGAACATGATAGTCCAGATACAGAGTACCTTAATGTGGGAGCTATCCAAGGAACATTTGTTCATTCTTCTGTTGGAGAAAATTGCTCAGAGGAGCTGAGTGAGGAGAAAGATGAGAGTTTGATGGATGTGTACGCTGTGCCACAGAAGAAGCGCTTGAAGGTATGGTAACAGCATTAGTGCAGTTGGTGTTATTGTTGTTGGTGTTTCACATGATTGTTGTTGGTGTTTGATACAGTTGTTGTTATTGTTGTTGGTGTTTGATACAGTTGGTGTTATTGTTGTTGGTGTTTGATACAGTTGTTGTTATTGTTGTTGGTGTTTGATACAGTTGTTGTTATTGTTGTTGGTGTTTGATACAGTTGGTGTTATTGTTGTTGGTGTTTGATACAGTTGTTGTTATTGTTGTTGGTGTTTGATACAGTTGTTGTTATTGTTGTTGGTGTCTGACCTGATTGTTGTTGGTGTTTGACATGATTGTTGTTGGTGTTTGATACATTTGTTGTTATTGTTGTTGGTGTTTGATACAGTTGTTGTTATTGTTGTTGGTGTTTGATACAATTGGTGTTATTGTTGTTGGTATTTGATACATTTGTTGTTATTATTGTTGATGTTTGATATATTTGTTGGTGTTTGATGCCATTGATGTTATTATTGTTGGTGTTTGATACAGATGTTGTTATTGTTGTTGGTGTTTGATACTGTTGTTGTTATTGTTATTGGTGTTTGTTACAGATGATGTTATTGTTGTTGGCGTTTGATGCAATTGGTGATATTGTTGTTTGTGTTTGATAGAGATGTTATTGTTGTTTGATGCCATTGATGTTATTATTGTTGGTGTTTGATACAGATGTTGTTATTGTTGTTGGTGTTTGATACTGTTGTTGTTATTGTTATTGGTGTTTGTTACAGATGATGTTATTGTTGTTGGCGTTTGATGCAATTGGTGATATTGTTGTTTGTGTTTGATAGAGATGTTATTGTTGTTTGATGCAGATGATGTTATTATTGTTGGTGTTTGATACAGATAGTGTTATTATTGTTGGTTTTTGACATGATTATTGTTGGTGTTTGATACAGATGCTGTTATTGTTGTTTGATACAGTTGTTGTTATTGTTGTTGGTGTTTGATACAGATGGCGTTATTGTTGTCAGTGTTTGATACATTGAATTATTGTTGTCGATGTTTGATTCAGTTTGCGTTACTGTTATTGGTGTTTGATATTATTGTATGGTTTTTGACCTTGTGTAGATATACAAAGTGTTATAACCATCACATTTTGTGGTTTTGAGTGCTTAGAATAATAGTTTACCAATCTCTTTCTCTCCTGTAGCAAACATAGAGTACAGTTTGTTGGTGTAATGTTCTAATGATTACACATGCTCCTGCTTGTGACACACATGCTGCATATTTTGTTAAAATTTGGACAATCAACCTATTAAGCTCTCTTCTTGAAGATTTCTGACCAAGAGGGAATTCTTCTTCCATTCTTCCGTTTTCCTACTAAACCTCCTCTGCCTCCCTCCTCATAATTACCTCCTTCTCCTTTTTCTTCATCTTCTTCTTCTGCAGAGAGGTTTAAAGATTAGATGTGGCACAGAGATTTGATGTAAAAGAGAGGTTTAGAGATGTGATGTGACATTTAGGTTTAGATATTTGATGTGACAGAGAGGTGTAGAGATTTGATGTGACAGAGAGGTTTAGATTCTTTAAATGGCATAGAGGTTTAGAGATTTGTTGTGACAGAGAGTTTTAGAGATGTGATGTGACAGAGAATTTTAGAGATGTGATGTGACAGTGAGGTTTAGAGATTTATGTGACAGTGAGGTTTAGAGTTGTGATGTGACAGAGAGGTTTAGATTCTTTAAATGACATAGAGGTTTAGAGATTTGTTGTAACAGAGGTTTAGAGACGTAATGTGACTGTGAATTTTACATAATTGATGTGAGGTTTAGAGATTTGATGTGGCATAGCGGTTTAGAGATTTGATGTGATAGAGAGGTTTAGTGATTTAATGTGACAGTTAGGTTTAGAGATTTGATGTGACAGTGAGGTTTAGAAATTTGATGTGGCATAGAGGTTTAAAGACTTGATGTGGCATAGGGGTTTAGAGATTTGATGTGAAAGAATGATTAAGGGATTTGATGTGACATAGAGGTTTTGAGATTTGATGTGACATAGAGGTTTAGAGATTTGATGTGACATAGAGCTTTAGAAATTTGTTATGACAGTGAGGTTTAGAGATTTGATGTGGCATAGATGTTTAGAGATTTGATGTGACAGTGAGGCTTAGAGATTTGATGTCACATCACAGTGAGGTTTATAGATTTGATGTGTCATAGAGGTTTAGAGATTTGATGTGGCAGTGAGTCTTAGAGATTTGATATGGCATAGAGATTTGATGTGGCAGAGAGGTTTAGAGATTTGATGTGGCATAGAGGTTTAGAGATTTGATGTGGCATAGAGGTTTAGAAATTTGATGTGGCATAGAGGTTTAGAGATTTGATGTGGCATAGAGGTTTAGAGATTTGATGTGGCATAGAGGTTTAGAGATTTGATGTGACAGAGAGATTTAGAGATTTGATGTGGCATAGAGGTTTAGTGATTTGATGTGACAGAGTGATGTAGAGATTTGATGTGACAGAGAGGTACAGAGATTTGATGCTGCATAGTGGTTTAGAGATTTTATGTAACATAGAGGTTTAGAAATTTGTTGTAGCATAGTGGTTTAGAGGTTTGATGCGACAGAGGTTTAGAGATTTGGTGTGTCAGAGAGGTTTAGATATTTGACGTGACAGAGAGGTTTAGATTCTTTAAATTGCATATAGGTTTGGAGATTTGATGTGCTATAGAGGTTTAGAGGCAAGATGTTGCAGAGAGGTTTAGAGATAAGATCTGGTTTAGAGGTAAAATAGATGCCTTCTCTAGTCTAAATTTCAAAATCGGAAACCTCTCATGAAATAATATTTGTGTATTTGATTCTGACATATACACGCAGGATTCTGACATATACATGTGTAATTCTGGCATATACATGTGTGATTCTGGCATATACATGTGTGATTCTGGCATATAAATTTAGATCTTCGTTGATGCTATCCATTTTGTGTGCTGTGAAGAAATTCTCCTTATGTCAATAAGGGTGGAATTAAACACCATTTGAGGGTACCTGTATGGAATCAGAATGATCTTTTACAAAGAAAACTTAGACTATTTGAGAGCAAGCAACTTGACAAACACATCCAGACGATTTTATAGCAAGTAACTGAACACACAAAACTTGATTATCTCAGGAAAACACCTTACACACAATACATGACTATTTCAGGGCAACATTTTACACACAATACATGACTATTTCAGGGCAACACTTTACAGACAAAACCTGATTATTTTAGGTTAAGCATCTTTAAAAATAAAGCCTGACTATCTTAGATCAAGCATCTTTACATACAAGACCGACTGTCTCAGGAAAACAACTTTACACACAAAACCTGACTATGTTAGGGCAACAACTTTACACACAAAACCTGACTATCTCAAGGCAACAACTTAACACACAAAACCTGACTAGTTTAGGTCATACATCTGTGCACACAAAACCTGACTAGTTTAGGTCATACATCTGTGCACACAAAACCTGACTATCTCAAGCTCACTAACAAAACCTGACTATCTCAAGACAACAACTTTACACACAAAACCTGACTATCTCAAGCACACAAATAAAACCTGACTATCTCAAGGCAACAACTTTACACACAAAACCTGACTAGTTTAGGTCATACATCTGTGCACACAAAACCTGACTATCTCAAGCACACTAAAGAATTGAACTACATCGAAGTGGAATTCAACTCGTGTTTTTACAAAGAACACCTTGCCATTTCAGGACAAGCAGACCAAAGAACTGAACTACATCGAGGTGGAATTCAATGCCACCGCCCCCAAAGTTGAAGTCAAGAGCCAGTATTCACCAACAGCCTACACAAATGTTATCAGCAAAGATGGAAAATTTCTTCTGTTGGAATCTTAACTGGTTCTTATCTGGATTGTGATCATATAAGTGGGTTTCATTGGTAACTATCGTACGTTCAGAGCCAAAGGTGATATATTATGTAAATGGTTATGGAATCATCTACTTAATTTATGTAGAAATATCTACTTCATCTGTTAATTATCACCCTAATTCTTTTCAGACAGCATATATAAAATATAAGTTAGTTGCCAACTTAACTATCCGAGACCGAGTAAGAAATTTTATCAGACAGACAGTGGGACATATATTGGAAGCCAAGAATTTCAAATAGTTCGGCCATCTCGTTAGAATGCAACATTATTAATTACCAGCACTGGTGCTTCATCAAAGAAGATCTGATATGAGAGCAAGAGGACATCCGAGAAGAAAGTAGATTGATGACATCAAAGACATTGTACAATCACACAGAATGACACCATCCAGTGACTCATGACTTGCAGGAATGTCAACTATTCCTCCCTACTGCACTTCACAGCAAAAGTGGACGATAATGATGATGATGTTCTGTAGCTTAGAAAATAAACGTTTAAACACCTGAAATTTCTGTCCAACTGGTGTCCGTTTTAAAACTCTATCTGCAGGTCGGCATGGCTGAATGGGTAAGAACGATTGTTCTTAAACATCCATTGTGCTGATGTCGAGGTAAGCGGTTCAACTCCTACACTGGACAGCTGGACTAAAATGTTGACCTGTTGTCCTTGACTTGGGGACGTAAATTACAAGTACCTCTGAAGTCGGAGTAGGTTTGCCTGATGGCGAGAGACACTGTTAATAGTGAAAGCTAATCCACATGCACAATTCAGTCCATCAAGAACGCAGCTCTGCTGTAAACAGATACAACATAATCACGTCCGAAAAAAACTCTGTATGAACGCAGAAGAAGAAGAAGAAATCTGTCCAACAGACGTCCGTTTTAAAAGATTATGTACTAATGGCAAGCAGATCAGCTTCATTGCACCAGGTTGCATTTCAAGGCATTCCTTCCACAGAGCTCTGCCTAAATTTTGAATCCTCAGAAGTGCCAGTTTTATGTAAATGAAATTGATGGAACTATATTTATTATCAACACCATTTTCCACTTTTGCCTTCAAGTGTTGTGGTGAGGAATAGTCTAGTCGAGAGTTCAAAACGGCTGTTGGGGCCACCAACATTGTCATAAGATGATTACCATTTTATGGACAGACTAGATTAATCATTATTCTTCCTCTCAGAACAGGACACAATCAAATTATCTACCACATGTAAACAAAATTTAAGATTGTGAAATCAGCCATGTGTACATGTGAATTGGTGCCACAGAAAGCAGATTACATACTCCAAGACTGCCCAAAATACAACATTTAGGCACATATTCTGACCCAGGGAAGTAACAGGAAGATAAACTCTATGGACTGCTGAGGGAACTTAAAAATACAGTAAAGTTTATACAAGAGGCAACATTGCAGATTAGATAATAAATTTCAAGCAAACAAAAGAAGAAAAGGAAGAATCTGTGGGCAACTTGGAAGCAGACAGATTTGCATATATTTCCATGGTATGAGGCATCAGCCAATTAGAAAGCAGTATCAGACTGAACTAACAATCACCTCTTAAATCACAAACAGCCAATAAATGCTGGGATTGATTGCAACGTAATGTGATGACATGATACTAACTTGTAACTAGAACACTGTATCAAGTGACAACATGGATGGGGCTAGTGCCTTCTTCAGCACACATGATCAAGTAAATGTAGTCGGGGATCTTTGGGATCATGTGTTTAGTGCAGAACATTGAGATCATCACGGCTTGGAGAGAATGGTGTTGAAGGGAGTGATCAGAGGATCTGGCCAACACTCACAACTCTGAGGAAAGGCCAGACGGACACATAGTCAGACTGTTGCTGATACCATTAGTGCTGGGACTCTTCGCTGGCTGTTGCAGATGAAGATGGAGCACATATGGGAATATCCCAAATGCTGTGATGTTGGTTTTTGACTCAGCTCAACGTAATTAACTCAACACACAAACAGTACACAAACAGTACACAAACAACAAACACACACTGACGAAACTACATAAATAATATATTTACAAGGCAGTTATTTAGCTTGTGTTAAAGTGTTCAGCTGTCATCTGCTCTGTACTTGTGCATTTCTCATTATCATTGATTTCCAGTTTTATGTATGCACAAATATATTTATTTTATCAGCAATATCCAATATTAATTATTTAATCAATACATGATTTTCATATGAATCTGTTATTTAGTACACCGTTAACACAGAAATATTAATTTCATATTTGCAGAATTATTTACTTCATTTGTTATAGATTATCTTTTTTAATCTGTTAATTAATACATTAGTGCAAAGAATGAAATACCATTTTTATATTTGTAGAATTATCTGCTTCATTTATTTGTCCTAGATTATCTGTTTAATCTGCTAATTAGTATATTGATGGCAGAGAATGAAATACCATTTTATATTTTCAGAATCATTTACTTTATTTGTACATAATAATTTGTTTTTAATCTGTTAATTAGTACATTGATGGCAGAGAATGAAATAATATTTTATATCTGTAGAACCATCTATTTCATTTGTACATAATTATTTTTTAAATTTGCAAATTAGCTTTAATGATACAGAAATACAAACTGTATATCTGCAGAATAATTCACTTTGTGATTGAATTCTAGAGTTACAATGATGATTGTTCCGTTGTCCTAACAAAATTATGTATTTCATGTGTGAAACAATACAGCTCTGTCTGTCTGCCTGCCTCACTCACTCCTCCTTTCTCTCTCTTTATCTCTTTCTCTATCTCATCTCACATAATGTGACTACTACTGGTACCAATAGTATTGGGACTCTTCCCTGGCTGTTGAAGATGAGAACAGAGCACATATGGAATGTCCTGAGTGCTGTGATGTCTGTTCCTGACTGAACTCAACTCTCTCTCTCTCTCTCTCTCTCTCTCTCTCTCTCTCAATCATTTGTCTGTAAGCTATGCTGGGGAGCATACCTTTCTGCAATCTCTCCTATTCTTTGCCATCGCGTAATTTTGCCTGCCTTTCCCCCAGTGCATCCATTTGTTACCCTATCACCCTCATGAAAATGTCTTACAGCACTTTCACATTTTACTGAGCTGCATCTATAACTGTTATTGTTTCTCTTCCTTTACTGGATGACAGCAGTGGAAAACCTTTGATTGTCAACACATTATAAACTTCACAAAGCCACTGATTGACCAAGGGACTACATATTGTAAACATTAGAAAGCCACTGAAGTACCAAGGACTACATATTGTAAACATCAGAAAGCCACTGAAGGACCAAGGACTACATATTGTAAACTCAAGAATGACACCAATTGACTAGGAACTACATGATGCAATTCAGAAAGCCACTGACATGAGACTGCCCAGATAATGCACAAAGTAAAACTTGAATGTCAGTCAGACAAACAACCAATCAATCAGCTGCCGTCTCTACAATGAAGTTTGGCTGCAATAGATCTCCAACATTGTCTATTTCTTTCCTTGATTGTACAAGATCAGGCTGCTTTTCATCAATCTCTTTATATTATCTTCCCACTTGTATCATTGTATATCTCTTGTCCACTTGCCTTCAAAAATACATAACGAAATAGGAGAACAATGTGGGTTTGTAGAAGGCAAGGGTACAGTAAAAGATGTGTATACACTGAGAACAGTAATTGAACGTTCTATAGAAGTAAACAAAGATCTATATCTTTGCTTTATTGACAACACAAAGGCTTTCAATAAAGTGAGACATGTTGACATGATAAGGATGCTTGAAGATCTACAAATTGATGGAAAAAATCTCAGACTTGTAAAAAACATATATTGGAAACAACAAGCTGCCATTAAAATTGATAATGATGTAGGTCAATATCAGCCTATTAAAAGAGGTGTGAGACAGGGATGTGTAATGTCTCCAGATCTGTTTTCCCTGTTCAGTGAAAATATTTTCAGAAACTTATAAGATATGGAAGGAATCAACATTGGGGGACAATACATCAATAACATTAGATATGCAGATGATACAGTCTTGATTGCAGACAATGAACAGGACCTGCAACATTTAGTAGATGCGGTTGTTGTACACAGTGAACAACTAGGGTTAGAATTGAATAGTAAGAAGACACAGATTATGGTCGTTATTGGGAAGAAGGAAATACCACAATGTGATATACGAGTAAATGGGCATATTCTTAAGCAAGTGAATCGGTACAGTTATCTTGGAACAGTCATAACATCTGATGGGCGATGCCATGAAGAGATTAGAACAAGAATTGCCATTGTGAAGGTAGCCTTTTGCGAGATGAAAAACATACTGACCAATAAAAAGATATCAATTGAAACGAGAAAAAGAGTGTTGAAGTGCTACATAGAACCTGTACTTTTGTATGGATGTTGAGCGTGAACAGTGAGCAGTCAAGCTGAAAAACATCTGATGGCTGTGGAAATGTGGTTTCTGAGGAAAATGCAAAGAATACCATGGACAGATAGAAAAACCAACGAACAAGTCCTTCAAGAAACAAATGAAGATCATAAACTGATTAGAGTCATTAGACAGTCAAAATTGTTTGGGCATGTTATGAGAAGAAATGACTTGGAGAACTACTTCGTGACAACTGGTAAGATCGAAGTGTAGAGACCAAGGGGATGACCGAGAAGTAAATACCTGGATGGTTTGCCACATGGCATGGTTGAGACATTAACATGAAGCTGATCCATGACTCTGGTGATCGAGTGAGATTGCAAAACATTACCGCCCACGCTTATCGGCATGGCACATAATGGATGAATGGGCTTGCCTTTAGCCTTACCCTCTAAGTATGATTTTTATAATAGGATTATGTCTTTTAACATGGCCAAAATATTTCACTTGCCACTTTTTTATTTCTTTTATGAACTTTCTTTTCTTTTATAGATTTTCTAGAACCTCTGTATTTTATTGTGTTTGTTTTCATGAAATACAACATTTTCTTCTGTATATACACATCTGCAGCAGCTAACTCATTAGCTGGACAACAAAAACTCATTAGCTGGACAACAATAACTCATTAGCTGGGCGACAATAACTAAGTAGCTAGGTGACAATAACTCAGAAGTGGGGCGACAGTAACTCAGAAGTGGAGTGACAGTAACTCAGAAGTGGAGTGACAGTAACTCAGAAGTGGGGGCGACAATAACTCAGTAGTGGAGTGACAATAACTCTGTAGTGGAGTGACAATAACTCAGAAGTGGAGTGACAGTAACTCAGAAGTGGGGGCGACAATAACTCAGTAGTGGAGTGACAGTAACTCAGTAGCTAGGTGACAATAACTCAGTAGCTAGGTGACAATAACTCAGTAGCTAAGTGACAATAACTCAGAAGTGGGGGCGACAATAACTTAGTAGCTGGGCGACAATAACTCAGTAGCTGGGCGACAATAACTCAGTAGTGGAGTGACAATAACTCAGTAGTGGAGTGACAATAACTCAGTAGTGGAGTGACAATAACTCAGAAGTTGAGTGACAGTAACTTAGAAGTGGGGGCGACAATAACTCAGTAGTGGAGTGACAGTAACTCAGTAGCTAGGTGACAATAACTCAGTAGCTAGGTGACAATAACTCAGTAGCTAAGTGACAATAACTCAGAAGTGGGGGCGACAATAACTTAGTAGCTGGGCGACAATAACTCAGTAGCTGGGCGACAATAACTCAGTAGTGGAGTGACAATAACTCAGTAGTGGAGTGACAATAACTCAGAAGTGGAGTGACAGTACCTCAGAAGTGGGGGCGACAATAACTCAGTAGTGGAGTGACAGTAACTCAGTAGCTAGGTGACAATAACTCAGTAGCTAGGTGACAATAACTCAGTAGCTAAGTGACAATAACTCAGAAGTGGGGGCGACAATAACTTAGTAGCTGGGCGACAATAACTCAGTAGCTGGGCGACAATAACTCAGTAGCTAGGTGACAATAACTCAGTAGCTAGGTGACAATAACTCAGTAGCTAGGTGACAATATCTCAGAAGTGGGGGCGACAATAACTCAGTATGGAGTGACAGTAACTCAATAGCTGGGCCACAATAACTCAGTAGCTGGGCGACAATAACTCAGTAGCTGGGTGACAATAACTCAGTATCTGGGCAACAGTAACTCAGTAGCTGGGTGACAATAACTCAGTATCTGGGCAACAGTAACTCAGTAGCTGGGTGACAATAACTCAGTAATGGGGTGACAATAACTCACTAGCTGGGTGACAATAACTCGGTAGTGGGGTGATGGAGCCATATGCTTAACACCTTATACCCTCTATATTTTGTTTACTTTTCACCTTGTTGTATAGAATGCTTGTTTCTGGTTCTAGTTGTTTCTTTAACTTCTTCAGTCATACAAGGTTATTACTTTAATGTTTATCCATCTTGGAGAATTATTTTATTTGTTTTGAGCTTACTCGCTGTGAACTCAAGCGTCGTCCATGCACACTATTTCTAGTAGTGCTGGACTGAATTTTGCATGTGGATTAGCTTTACTTATTAACAGTGTCCCTTGCCATCAGGCGAACCCACTCCAACTTCAGAGGTACTTGCAATTTACGTCCCCAAGTCAAGGACGACAGGTCAACATTTTAGTCCAACTGTCCGGTGTAGGGGTTGAACCCCTTACCTCGGTATCAGCACACCAGCTGTTTAAGAACACGCACTCTTATCCATTTGGCCATAAAGACCTACGGAGTATTATATTATTGTAAAATAACTGCATGTGACAGAAGGAGACAGAATTGTCTGTTGCAAGCAGTTGTCAGTCCTAGTTACATGTCATGAAATATGGGACAGAAAGAGTTACATGTCATGAGATATGGGACAGAAAAAGTTTCAAAGCAATGATATATGGGACAGAAAGAGTTACATGTGATGGGATATGGGACAGAAAGAGTTACATGTGATGGGATATGGGACAGAAAGAGTTGCATGTGATGAGATATGGGACAGAAAAAGTTTCAAAGCAATGAGATATGGGACAGAAAGAGTTATATGTCATGAGATATAGGACAGAAAGAGTTACATGTGATGGGATATAGGATAGAAAGAGTTACATGTGATGAGATACGGGACAGAAAAAGTTTCATGTGATGAGATTTGGGACAGAACAAGTTTCAAAGTAACATTTGGGATAGACGAGGTCAGCATGCCTGAATGGACAAGAGTGCCCACTCTTAAACTTCCGGTGTGCTGATGGCGAAGTAGCCGGTTCACACCCTAGACTGGTCAGTTGGACGAAAATGTTGACTGACCATCCTTGACTTGAGGGTGTAAATTACAAGTATCTCAGAAATCAGTTCATATGATGGCAACGGGCACTGGTAATAGTCAAAGCCCAGTGTCGACTATGCCTGAGTTCAAAATAAGCAGACAATAAAACTGTTGGAATAGTGTAGCTTCATGAAGCAGATGGATGGGACAGAAGGTATTAAGACAAGCATACACAGTATAGAATTAGAATGGATGGTTCATCGTAAATCCCACAGAAGTATATAACCAGAAGTATATATGCTGTATAGAATAGATGGTTCATCGTAAATCCCACAGAAGATAGAGCTTCAGGAGCAAGGATAGTTGGGTGTCTGAGCTCTGAAAGGTACTTGCATCTGTCAGAGCTAGGCTGGTGTGCAGATTGTCTTCGTGAGCCGGTACTGAGGTACCATCTGTCAGAGCCGCTACTAAAGTACCATCAGCATGGAAACTGCTGAAGAGCTGTCTTTTCCCACTCCAAGCTCAGAAAGCAACTGGGCTGTAAGACTGTTAAAAGAAGCTCACATCCTTAAAGAGGGATGGTGATCCCAGAGATGATCTCTAGGCTGGATAGGCCAAACCAGGTGTGAGATCTAAATCTGGTTTTGTGACCTCACTGGCCCAGTTGGAACTAAACATGTGATGGGTTATTTTGTACATGGAGAGTTGCAAAATATAGAATCAAGTTATGATGAGTTATTTTGTACATGCAGAGTTACAAAATATGGAATTAATTTATAATGAGTTACTCTGTACATGCAGAGTTGCAAAATAATGTAGTCTATGCACTAAAATTGTTTCATGATATTTTATAATTGCTTTAAATATATTGACTTAGGCTTTCTGGTGATATTTCTTGTTTGCTGTAAAAAGAAGACATTAAATATTGTTTGCTATTATTAATTTTCTACATTTCAAATTGGTTTTCCCAATTCTTGTAGTGAACTCATTGATCGATTAATGTTTTTAATGTTTTGACCTGTTTTTCTGATTTGTGTGTGTGTTTGTTTTTGTTTTGAATATTCTTTATAAACTGACTGTTTACTTGATTGACTGAATAGTTAAAATTGACACAATAGCACTGCTTTGTACTCCATCTTTCTTAGCAGAGTCAGTGCATGAGAAAGCTGAATGTTCTCGTAGTGTCCTGATAAGATAATCGTAGTGTAATGATAAGAAGGCACCTGACTTCTGTTGTGTTGTCTTTCACAATTTTCTGAGCTTCAAACGTATACACAAACAGTTTGTAAAGGGCCACAGATCACTCGGTACACAGTTGGCGGTGTATGAGAACTCCAAATGCGTAAGTAAGGATGAATGACTAAGCTGGCCGTGGAGGTTTGTTTGGATGGGTATCCTCAGAAATAAGCTATGTGTCTGCTGCTACCGTCAGGTGTGTTAAGTGCATTGATCTCAGCATCTGCCAGGCTGCCGTGTGAGCGAGCCTCGTTGTTGTGTTGACAGCCTATCATCTATGCCATAAACCTACAAAGTAGCCTCCTGTCACTTCTCTTCATACACATTTATGTTACCAGTTTTCTGTTAAAAATGTTAGTTGCATGTCCTTTGCAGGTCGTAGCAGTCAACCCCAGCATTTTTTTTTTTTACTGTTCGTAATTCCTGGGGAACTTTATGTTAAATAAATTGCCATTGCTTTCTGAACGACCAGCACGGCACCCATACCATTTCATTAAAAAAAAAACCAACGTAAGGCAGTCTACTGCCATATCACCAACATGTGTGTTTTGAACTGCGTCCGTAAGCCATTCACCTAGGAGCCGCTTTCTGTGGATAAGTTTCATAAATTTGAAATTTAACTCGATGAACCGTCTCTACGACAAATTCCTTCTTCTACAGAGTGATTTTAACATGGGTAAGATTCACATGGCCTTTCGCCATTCAAGTATTCAGTACATGAGATGGCTGTGACTGGTTCCTTTCTTTACTTTCATGCTACCAGTTTTCTGTATAATTATTATTTTTCTGTAGTATTCAGTCCACAGCCAGTACATGAGTTGGGGATGACTCATTCCTTTCTTTACTGCATTGTTTTCTGAACTCAGACCCGAATCAAGGGCAACAATAACCAGTTGAAATCTTCCCGAGCCTTGAGACAGGTTCTGGGCCCTCACCACCGATGTATGCCCTCTACTGCAAGTGCCAACGTTACACATGTCACAAACCAATTGTCAAACGGATTAATTCCTTTCACTCCCCCTGTCTCCCTTTTTCATCACACACTATTTGAAGACGTTGAAAGGGAAAGTGACAATAAACAGTGAAAGTGACAATAAACAGTGAAAGTGACAATAGGCAGTGAAAGAAAGTGACAATAATCAGTGAAAAAAGTGACGATAAGCAGTGGCAGAGAGTGACAATAAGCAGTGACAGAAAGTGACAATAATCAGTGACAGAAATTGACAATAATCAGTGACAGAAAGTGACAATAATCAGTGAAATAAGCGACAATAAGCAGTGAAAGAAGGTGACAATAAACAGGAAAGAAAGCGACAAGTAGTGACTGAAAACGACAAAAAGCAATTAAGAGAAAAAGTGACACTAAGCAGTGAAAGAAAGTGACAATAAACAATGACAGAAAGTTACAATAAGGAATGGAAGAAAGTGACAATAAACAGTGAAAGAAAGCCACAGCAAGCAGTGATAGGTAATGACAATAAGCAGTGAAGAAAAGTGACAACAAGCAGTGAAAGAAAGTAACAATAGGGAGTGAAAGAAAGTGACAATAGGCAGTGTATTGTTTGCTGCATGCACGGCCCACTTTTATTAACCCATTCTCTCTCAGCCAGGTGTTATAATATTAGTTATTGCATACACAATGATTGATTATTTGCCATATATGATGGTTAATTAATTGTCATACGTGATGGTTAATTATTTGTCATACGTGGTGCACCACCCAGAACCCATCCTCTTCTAGATAGTTCTATCGTCTACGCTACGCCATAAAGCCATTCTCTTTCAGCCAGATGTTATATTATTAGTCCCATCTGACGTGTCTCCATCTTGTCGTGGTAGAGGGGCTTGCGTGTTCCAATGACCCCAAGAGTTATGCCGACGATAGTACAGCTACTGGTAGGATCTCCCATGTGGGACAGGTCAAGGGATAGGAACCAGACCAAGAGAGACACACACCTGCTGCCCTGCAGGTAGACTGGGAACAGGCAGTCACATGCCAGGGATAATTCAGATTTAGTCCTAGCCTCAAGCATCCATTGAACTGGGCAGGCTATGGCGGATCAGCACCCAGTTGGCAGGGGGCTACCCAGCTTGAGGCAGGCGGTAGCTGATCAGTTACACCTGTAGGTGTCTCCCACCGTCAGAGGTAACCATTGGCGCCCCATGTTTACGTCACTTGACAAGGACTTATAACCCGTAAATGCTACCCCCCGCTTTGATTCCGAGACCGGTTAAGACCAGGGATGGAGTTATACTTCTCCATAGCACAAAGCCTGGGATAAAATATAGAGACCATGTGTTGCCCATGCAGCATGATCTCTTTCTCGGCCTGCCTAGTTCACTCCAGAGAAAAGGTAACACCTCTACATCTGGAACAAGACAAGCTGCAGAAGCTGCCGGATCAGCAAAGCAATGCTCTAACTGTCCGCCTGTCGGAGCTTCGATCCTAGACCAGCTGCCAACCAAGGATTAGGGCCTGATTTGCCCTACCATGACATTGTCTTTAGGTATATAGAATAAGGCTTATACCCTCCCAATTGCGCTCTTCCTCCCGAAGCCGTTCTTTGCTGCAGATACAAGCCGTCTCCATTCGTCTCTCTGGTTGACCTTCTCTTGCCAGTCGCTGATTCCATGTGCTTGTAGGTCTGTATATATACACACATATACAGAGAGTGTGTGAGAGAAGATAGAGCAAGAGAGATAGTGAGAGGGTGAGAGAGTGAATGAGAGAGAGAGAGAGAGAGAGAGAGAGAGGATTAAAAAATGACTAATGAGATAGCAAACAATAATTGTGTGATAGCATTAAACGATGAGTGACTATCTGAAGGAGAGACATATAGTAACAAGCAAACTGTACACGCGGACGAAGAATTGATTGATTGATTGATTGATTTAGGAACCGACATCACAGCATTCGGGGCATTCCCATGAAAGCTCCGTCCCCATCCTCAGAAGCCAACGAAGAGTTCCAATCCCAATAGTGCGAATGAAGAAATGAGTAGGGTAGTAGATTTCATAACAAGAACAACACAAGAATGGAATGAAACGCGAACTAGGTAATTTAAAATAGTTTAATGTACAGCAAATTATATTTAATACAGTTTAAATTAACTGGCTTTTCAGGTGTGAGTGAAACCAAATATTTACAGACAGTTTCAAATCATGGCACGCAGAAATTATCACCACAATCCATTGACACATCACAGTATAATCTTGAGACATCAGCGTACACCAATGAAACTTCATAGTATAGCCATGAAACTTCACAGTGCAGCGATGAGACATTACAGTACAACCATGAAACCTCACAGTACAACCACGTAACCTCACAGTACAGCCATGAGACATCACAGTACAGGCATGAGACATCAGTAACAGCCATGAAACATCACAGTACAGCGAAGAATGGTTTTATACGTGAGAACTCAGCCCAAATTAACAGACAAAGCAAACAAACAAGGATTAATAGGTTATACAATTATACGTGATTGAATAGCAAAGAATGCTGTGTTAAAAATTATAAACAGATATACATTGATTTAAATCGGAACATGGTTTTAAGCATGCTCAACACGGCCGGTCTGTACTTACATCCTTAGAAAAGACCAGTACTGTATATTCTCAGTTACAGAATGTAGAATGACAGCACACATTTATTTTAACTGGAAACGCAGAAATCAACGAAATTAAGCTCGCATGTGCAAATTTTTGGAGCTCAAATACTTATTAAATAAATAGCGATAAAACACATTCAGTGTTTAGTAAGGGACATAATAAGTTAATATTTCATGTGCTCACTTTAACATTGACAATTACTTCCCCTGTCATTGACATTTTTCATGGTTGTTATTATACTACAGAACGAAATCACGATAAGTAGATTACCTTTTCAGAACGAAAGCAAAAACAATAAATAAATACATTTTAAGCAAGCAACCACGAGCATTCTTTTGTCTTAGCTTTAATGCCATTAGAGTCGCAACTAACTTCAAACATAAGATAAAGACGAAGGACTTCCACTAATGCCATTGTGGCATTGACGATAGTGCCTCCGACACATTTCCAAAAGCAAACTCATTGATAACTTAATCTGGCTGCCTCCGGCCCAATGTGGTCCACCGAGGCCCCTCTGCCAGTGTTGGTGATCAGGGTTCGATTGTGTTTAAGGGCTCGCGGCTAGTCTGCCAGTGTTAGTGATCAGGGTTCGATTGTGTTTAAGGGCTCGCGACTCCCCAGCGACCAGAGCCACCCCGTGAGGTCCCACGTTCCTGTGTGTCATTCGGATGACTGTCTCTGCTGGTGGCCCTATCCAGATCAAATGTACACTTTAATATTAACAAAAGGTTGAGAAGCGATAGATCTCTAGAGGAGAGTCCGAATTCGCGATCTCAAGACAGACAGGCAAATGCACTAGCCACTCCTAATTAGTCGAAAAGCAGCATAAAATTAATTCTTCCTCTTCTTCGTTCATCCTCAGACATCAGTGTGAATAAATGGAAAGAAAGCAGACAGTTAACATGTCCATAGAGTGCGTCCTCGAATGGAGCGGGTTTATGCTAAGATACTTTTCTCTGTTCTGATGTTTTATTTTGCGGATTCTACAAAGTTTCTTTGCTTTAGTCTTCAAATTTCAAGACCAATTAAACCTCTGATACATGGATTGGTCTGTCAGTCTTTGCACTTTTCAACCTGATCCTGTACGGTGACTTTAGAGGTAAACATTATTGGTCTGTCAGTCTTTGCACTTTTCAACCTGATCCTGTACGGTTACTTTAGAGGTAAACATTATTGGTCTGTCAGTCTTTGCACTTGTCAACATGTTCCTGTACGGTGACTTTAGAGGTAAACATTATTGGTCTGTCAGTCTTTGCACTTGTCAACATGTTCCTGTACGGTGACTTTAGAGGTAAACATTATTGGTCTGTCAGTCTTTGCACTTGTCAACATGTTCCTGTACGGTGACTTTAGAGGTAAACATTATTGGTCTGTCAGTCTTTGCACTTGTCAACATGTTCCTGTACGGTGACTTTAGAGGTAAACATTATTGGTTCGTTCGCTCGCTTTCAACACCAGCCTAGTCCACACAACCGCCACTACTACTAGTTGTTGCTACTACTAGGGAGTACTTTAGACCCATGTCCCTCGCCATTAGGCGAGCCCAATATTATTTCTGTGGCTCTTGTAATTTAAGAGCTCCCCAAGTTAAGGATGAGAAGTCAACGTGTAATTTAACTGACTGAAACGAACCCCTCTATCGCTGCCACCAGAGAAAGTTTAAGCATGAGCTCTTTGAACCATTCGGCCGCGCCGACTTCCAGTGGTATGAAATAATGTAACAAGAAATAGGGAAGCTTTCAAATTTATGCAACATTATTTACATAAAATGTATGGTACACCATTTTGCCTTGTGCTACAATTTCCGACCATGTTATAATTGTGCAGGTTCAAAACGTGAAGAAAACATTTGAACTTCAGTTAAACCATTTGTTTATGACATGATGACATTAAATTATGTCAGTAATTTGGTGAAAATGCATACAATTCAGTGAAATATGTGAGGAATTCATGCATAAAAGTCATGTGATTAAGAAACATCAATATAGATAACAGCAGCTAACAGTGTCGAACATTGATTATGTGTCTAACATTCAGTAATTGCAACATTCATTAATCATCATTGAATTCATTATCATCGTAATCATCGTCAATATTATCATCGTCATCATTGTCGTAGTCGTCAACGTCATCGTAATCATCATCGTTATCATTGTCGTCTTCTCTTCGTCATCGTCATCATCATGATGAACGTTACCATCGGCATCATCATCATCATGATCATAATCATCGTCATCAGCATAGTCATCATCATCATCGTCAGAATTATCATCATCATCAACATCATTATCGTCATCATCATCACCGTCGTCATAATCATCGTTATCATCACCATCATCTTCTTCTTCTTTATAATTTAATCACCCCCATTATCATCTTCTTCTTTGTCTTGATAATCTCATCACTTCAGTATCATCACCATCATTATCGTTGTCGTAGTCATCACCATTATCACCATCATCATCGTCATCCTCATCATCGACATCATCCTCCTCCTCCTCCTCATCATCATCATCAGCATTATCATCACCATCATCATAATCATCACAATCACCGTTGTAATCATCATCATTAAAGTCTTCGTCATTCTCTTTCTTTGCAGTCATTCTCTTCTCCCAGGTGCATTGCGACGTGTTAACATCAAAGGCCTTACTTCTAACGACAAACGAATAAAGATGTCATTTATCTGGTATCCTTTCAACCACAAACACAACCAAAACTTATAAACACCACCTGAGGTGGGGTACTTGCCCCTCACATTGCAGAGCTCGACCCCACTTAGAGATAACAAAATCTATTTAAAAGATTCAGTGCCAAGCAGAAAGTAAATTAGTACCTAACAAATATATATGGCGGAAAATGGGACGTAGGGGTTTGTCACAGTTCTGACTTAAAAGTTGTTGATATGGTAGCAGATACGTTGTATTAAATATCACATTAAAGGGGGTTGTATAAGGAAAACTACTATATGTAAGTCCATGGCAGATAGAAGGTGACTGGTTCGAATCCCGGTCGGTAACTATATAGCTTTCAAATTGTATGTTGTCTAGTGCGTCCTCTAATCTCTACTTCCTTCTTCTCCTTCTATTATCGCCAAACACTACTATGTGTGTTTATTTATGCACTGTCTCAGTGGCCTCAAAGGGTTCTCCAATTGATTTTCATGGCAGATAGGTAATGTCGCTTAAGACAATTAAACATCCCATGGCTCTTAATCAATTAATGTATTGCTACTATTCCAAATGAAGTTGAAGAAAACTACTTTGATGCAGCATATTACACTAGATTTATAAATGCCAGAAGTAGTCGACATATTTTAAAGCCGTGACAAACATGTCAATTCCTAAAATTGTACAACATATCTATTCCTAAACTAAGACAAAGTATCTATTCCTAAACTAGAACAATCTATGTATTCTCAAACCTGCTGTAATCAATCTATTCCAAAACAGTTACAGTACAGCAAAGGGTAATGATCCTCGCCTCAAAGCTTTTTATTCGCTTTTATTTCCGAATACATTTCCTGGTATCAATTTTAGGTTAGCTCAACCTGAGACTCCGAGTCAATTAAAAAATCCACTCCAATGTTCTGGAAAAGTAATTGCAAACCACTGCACGTAACCATCATCTAGTAAATCACAACAATCAAAATAAAAATGCTGGAGTTGATAACAACGTCCTGTTGTTTCTAATTTCTTCTTAATTTGTTCATTTACATTCCAAGATTCACTGCCATACAGCAAAACTGGTTCTACATAGCATTTCAGCACTCTCTTTCTTACATTCAGTGATAGTGACTTATTGCATAAGATACTCTTCATTTTCTGACATGAGGCTTTTGCTTGCCCTATTCTGCACTTAATCTCTGTTGTACATCTTCCATCTGATGTTATAAATGCACCTAGGTATCTAAAATTATCAATTTGGTGAAGAATTTTTCCTTCTGTATCTATGTCACATTTTGGTGTCACATTTTCTTTGATATCACCATTGTTACTGTTTTCTTGATATTCAAGGAGAGTCCTTTCCTTGCACTCTCTGTTACTACAATTTCCAACAATTGTTGTAGATCTGTTGATTTATCCGCCACCATTACTTTGTCATCTGCATAGCGTATATTATTTATATTATAACCTCTAACTAGTATTCCTTGCTTCTCTTTGATCTCTCTCATTATTACTTCGCTATATAACTACATTACAGCGACTCCAATTCCAAAACAAGACTTAATCGTTATTTCATACAATCAGTTGAACCAGGCCAGCAAGAACTGTCATTGACTGCCAATATGCAATGGGTAACAGCTTCAGGAGATCATTTGATGAAAATATCACCAAGTCAATAACGAAATCCCTGATCAATTGGAATAAAAACGGCACAGTTCACGTACAGTGTATGGCAGGGGGGTCTTTGAGCCTGAGGAATTAAGGCCACATGGCTAGTGCAGTCGCCGCGAACTGTGCAGGTTAGGATTCACTCCCCCCCTCTCCCCGACAGAAAAAAAAACATCCCACACCTTACCGAGGATTCGAACCAGCAAGAACAGCAAGGTAAAAGAGGTGTTGCCTAACAAGAACACTACAAGAAGCCACAGAAGATTAATAAACCAACACAGAACTGGTGTCGTTAGCCGCTACACGCTGAGGAGGGGATCCGAGAACTTATGGACTGAATAGTTCCATGTGCAATGAGGATGATCTGTCTACCAACTAATAAACAACCAGACTATTTTCAAAGGGAAATCCAGAGTCTATTGTCAACTACGAACAAGTAAATGATTCTTAAATTCAGGGGGAGACAAATCCGGTATATTTTAGTACCAGAAATAACCTTTCTTACAGCTGCACTGTATAGTTTTCCTTAATTATTCGAAAACAAGTCTCCCCCAAGATGACTTCTGAGAATTGATAAGAGCTCTCGTTCCTAAACATCCGGTGTGCTGATAGCGAGGTAGCGGGTTCATACCCTACACGGATCAGTTGGACTAAAATGTTGATTTCTCGTCCTTGACTTGATGACGTAAATTACGAGTACCTCAGAAGTAGGGACACTGGTAATAGACAAAGCAAATCCACACGCACACATCAGTCCGGTGCACTAGAAGCAGTAGCAAGCGGATGGACGACGCTTGAGTTCAAAGCGAGCAGACAAGAAAGAATGAAAAATACAGACCGGATCTGACCTGTCTAAACCCCAAAAGAGCAGTAAGCAGTAATTTCGAGTGAAACAGGGTTGTGTCTTGTCACCGATGCTCTTCGGAATAGCTATCGATTGGGTCATGCGCAAATGCACACACAACACAAATAGGGGTATCCATTGGGCTGACAAAATTCTAGAAGACCTGGACTTTGCCGACGACATAGTGCTTTTGAGTTCAACACACACAGATGCCCAAGAGAAAATAAACCACCTCCAAAATGTTTCAGGACAAATTGGCTTTTGAGTTCAACACACACAGATGCCCAAGAGAAAATAAACCATCTCCAAAATGTTTCAGGACAAATTGGCTTTTGAGTTCAACACACACAGATGCCCAAGAGAAAATAAACCATCTCCAAAATGTTTCAGGACAAATTGGCTTTTGAGTTCAACACACCCAGATGCCCAAGAGAAAATAAACCATCTCCAAAATGTTGCAGGACAAATTGGTCTCCAAATTAACACCACAAAAACAAAAAACTATTGATCTTACCAACAGTTCAGACGACACTAAAGTAAGCAACCATGTTCTTGAAAAAGTCAACAGCTTCACATATCTAGGAAGCAAAATGACATCTGCAGGGGACTCATCACCAGAAATATTATCTAGAATCTTACTGGCATCTGGTGCCTTTAAATAAACTGTTAAACATCTGGAAGTCAAAGACACTCAGCAAACATACGAAACTTAAAATCTTCAACTTTTGTGTGATTCCAGTACTAACGTATGGATGTGAGAGTTGGAGATCAACGGTAGCTTTAGATAAAAACGTTAGACAATTTTGAGAACAAATGTCTTAGAAGAATTCTAAACATCCAGTGGACAGATTTCAAAACCAATGCGCAAATAAGACAAGAGACTAAGAAAGATATTGTATCAAATTTTATAAGAAAACGCCGTTGGAACTACATCGGCCATGTACTCAGAATGGACAAGACAAGGCTCCCCTACCAAGCCCTCATATGGTCACCAGTAGGGAAAAGAAAACGGGGAAGACCAAGAGAGACCCTGCGTAGAACCATCATTAGAGAAGGCTCATTCAATGGACAAGTAAACATCCAAGATCTACAACAGGTAGCAGCGAACCGCCAGGCATGGAGAGACAGGACTTCTACCCTATGCGCCGCCTTAGGCTCAAGAGGAAAGACTAACTAACTAAGTAATTTCGAAATAATCAGTTTTTTATGACAGAAAGATTAACTAGCTTATTATTACAGAAGGGATAATTAGTTTACTATAACAGAAGGAATAACTAGTTTATTATAATAGTAGGATTAACTAGTGTATTCATCATCATCATCATCATCATCATCATCATCATCATCATCATCATCATCATCATCATCATCATCATCATCATCATCATCATCATCATCATCATCATCATCATCATCATCATCATCATCATCATCACCATTATCATCCAGCGCCTTGCCGGCTGGCGTAGGTGATGAGGCCTCTCAAAAAATTGCGATCTCCGACGGCATGGATGAATTCGTGTGTTGATTCTTTTCCATGCCATGACATAAGACTGTCAAGAATCTTCTCACGCTGTCTTTCTCTGTCTCTCTTTCGGCACATGTCCAAAGTTGTTACGACATGTTCCAGTGTTTGTATTCTCATAACGTGTCCACACAAAAAAACAAAAAACGATGGCTGCCTCTTTCTGATGTTTTTGGTAAGTTGATTTTGCTACTTAATTTCCTTCAAAATGTCCAGATTGCTTATTTTGGCTGTCCAGTTCATTTTCATCATTATTCTATAAAGCACATCGCAGCGTATGTTAAAATCAGTTCTATGTACCATGCAAAAACTTCTCTCTAACTTTATTCATATGCAAGGAAAAATCAATTTATTCTAACACAAAGAATATCCAGCTCATTATATGAATAGGAATAACCAGTTAATTATAGAAGAAGAAGTAGCCATTGTATTCTATAATAATGATTTTCCAGTTTAATCTAATTAGCGAATAGTCAGTTTATTGCAACATAAGGCATAATTAATGTATAATAAAATAAGTAGTGACCAGTTTATACTAAAAGAGGTAATATTTTAACTGATGATGTTAATGTCACTAAGTTACACCGAGAATATGATATTATTAACTTAATAACGTTCCTTACACTACGATATAAGACGTGACAAGCGCAGAACGTTTCAGGGCAGGAGAAAAAGCTGAGAGCAGCCACCGTGGTGGAGTTTCGAGGTGGAGAAGGCTTGGGTGGATAAGCGTAGTGCTGTAAGGAGATGGCAAAATGCCAAGAAGAACAGAGCTGGTCATCCTAGTCCCTGCTTGCACTTAGAAAGAGAGATGCACACAAAAGTAAGCTATTTCAAAAAACTGGTCAAGGTGGTTAAAAGCGAAAAATGGGCAGAGGTGTGTCAAAGAGTAAGCACAGACAAGTCACTGAAATTGTTCTGGCGACTACATAAAAGCATGAGTGGGGTAGTCAAGAATAAGAGCATTTCTGACTTCCAAGGTGCTGACCTCATCTGGCAGAGGACTGATGAGGACAAGGGCAAAGCCCTCTTTGAACGCTACCTTGAGCAGAGCAACCAGACAGACATGGGAGGCCGGAATCTGGCCAAGGAGGTCACCTCAGACAGATGCAAGGCCCAGAACACTTCGGATGAAGACACAGTGACAGTGAAAGAAATCAAGGCTGTGCTTCGACGATCAAAAAACAGTGCTCCAGGTCCTGATGGCATAAGATACGACGACATAAATAGGTGTACCGACAATGAGCTAGAGAAACTAGCAGACATGTACAACAACAGTATAGGGAGTGCTAGCATCAAGGAGGAATGGTTACATAGCTATCTGATTCCCTTGCCGAAGCCTGACAAAGACCACAAAAAAATTCAGGGATATCGAATTATAACCATGCAGAATACAGTAGGCAAGCTGCTGGAGAAGGTAATTGCCAGGAAAATATCAAGCCAACTAGAGAGGCAAGGTGTTTTCCCACCTACCCTGGGTGGGTACCGTCCAAAAAGAGAAACCTGGACCAATGCAGCAGTCTTTGCCCATGATGTCTATGAAGGTTTCCACTCAGGCACTGAAACTGTTGCTGCAGCGATTGATCTTGAGGACGCATACAACAGAGTACCACTGGATTTTTTAATGTTTCAGCTTCTTGAACTAAACGTAAGTCCATTCCTCCTTAGTTGGATCGCTGCAGCCCTCTTCCAACGGAAAGTAGTTTTTAGATGTGGCAGTTGGACTTCGGAACCAACAACAATATATCCTGGCCTACCACAGGGGTCACCATTATCTCCGGTACTGTTCAACGCCTACACAGTGAGAATCACCAGTGAGCAGATCACTGGACCTGGCAGGACATTGTCATATGCCGATGATGTTTTTAGTGTATCGTCAGGGTAAGGATAGAGAGGAGGTTGCTGTGGAACTACAAACCGAACTCAATCGCATAAGTACTTGGTGTGATGAAGCTGGGGCAATGGTCAACCCAACAAAGGCAACAGTGACTTGGTTCTCGTTGAATAATCATATTGTCAACAATCCAACACCAACTGTAATGCTGTGTTCAGAGACGGTGGAAAGAACGCAGGCAATGAATTACCTGGGGATACGGTTTGATCGAAGCCTTGCTTATAATGTGCACATAGACCAGGTGATAACAAAGGCCAAGCGGGGCTTGGCAGCGATGCGGGTGATGGCGGCAGCAAACTGTGAGCAGCGCCATCTATGTCTTCTGTACGAGGGGCTGGTCATGTCTGTTTTGGAGTATGCAATGGCAATCCTGACTCTCAGCCATAAGCAGATAGAAAGGATGGAAAGGATACAGAATGAAGCTATGCGCATTATTCTTGGATGTACAAGAGATACAGCATGCAGGGCGATGCGCTACCTTCTTGATTTTCCAACCATTGAAGAGAGAATGCAAGTTTGCAGGGCACGCGCCTACCTCAGAATTAACGCAAACACACAGCATCCACTGCATAGTGAAATTAGGAAGGTGAAGGGCAGCAGGTTAAAAAGAGGACGGTCGTGGATGGGTCAAGCCGAAGACATTCTTCAACAGGTGTGTTCACTTGAAGACTTAGAACCTGGCGAGGAGTGGGTGCAAGTGCCAACAGACTTCTGCACATCCTTTTCAGTTTGCATCCAACTAGATAGAAAATGCAGACAAGAAAATCCGGCTGCTGTGGAGGCTGAAGTACAAGCGTTGATTTTCGAGAATTCGCTAGACAGTGACGCGGTCATCTACACAGATGGGTCGGTCGTCCGACATGTGAGAAGCTCATGGGCCTTTACAGCTCGGGCCGGAGGGAGAATTGTGAAGGAGGACTCTGGTGCTTTCACTGAAACCACAAGTAGCCTGACCATGGAAGTCATTGCAGTAAGTAAAGCAATAACATGGCTCGAGACACAGACATTCACTAGGGCTTGTTTCCTTAGCGACTCAATGAACATGATCAAGAGGATAGAGGAGGGGTCGACCCGAAGAGAATGGTTGCTGCCTCTGGAGCGGTCTCGGCTGGCAAAGATTAGTTTCATCTTCGTGCCAGGGCATGCGGGAGTACAAGGAAATGAGCGGGCTGACAAGCTCGCAGGTGAGGCTACTGTGGAGGGCGGACGCGCCATGGACCAGGCCGACATTCTGAATGCTCTACGAGAAGCAAGACTTTTGCGAGAACCAACTGATGACTGTGAAACTACAACAATGGCCAGACTGCGAGAGCAGCAAATTAAAAGAGGGGTGGCCAAACAAGAACACTACGCAGGAAGCCAAAGAAGATTGATAAACCAACACAGAACTGGCGTCGTTAGCTGCTACACGCTGCGGGATTTGCTGAGGAGGGGATCCGAGCACTTATGGACTGAATGGTCCGATGTGCAACGAGGATGATCTGTCGACTAACTAACTAACTAACTAACACTACGATATAACGAGAATGTAGCGTTAAAAAGTTGAATCTGTATGTGTTTGTTATTTGCGTGCCAACGAAGGCTTTGGCCGCAACGTCAATTTTCTTACTTGTGGTCGTGTTCTAATAAAGATTACCGATTCTACTTCTCTTTTTATGAATGTGTCTATGTGTGTGTATGTATGTGTATATGTGTATGTGTGTGTATGTGTGTATATGTGTGTGAGTGTGTATGTGTGTGTGTATGTATATGTGTGAGTGTGATTCTGTTTTTGAATAGAAATAAAACGAAAGCAATCCATGAAAAAAAGACAACAATATGTGAAAAGCAATAGCAAAGGAAATGTTTAACCAAGTCAATACATCCAAATATCTGATGGCAATAGAAACATGATACGGGATATGTGTGACAGAGAGTAAAGATAGAATAGGTCAAACAAACGTTGCATTTCAGAAAATTAAACCGTTTCTTATGCAATAAGTTACGATCGCCGAATATAAAAAAAAAGAGTGCTGAAATGTCATATAGAACCTATTCTATTGTATGACAGCCAATCATGGAGCTTGAACGAACAAATTAAGAAGAGCTTGGAAGCAAAAGAGATGTGTTTTCTTAGATGAGTACATTCGATTGCCAGAGTAACTAACACATAATTTCTGGAAAAAGCATGCAGAGCATTATATGCGCATTTTAGAAGAATACTAAGTTGTTGTGACAACTGGAAAGATTTGTGGAAAGAGAGATAGAGGAAGACAGCGAGAGAAAATTCCAGACAATTTTGTGTCTTGGCACGGAAGGGAGTTAACGTATGAATTGACATATTTGTCAGTGACATAAATTTATAGATAAGACAGTGAAAAATATGTATATAGACATGGAGACAGTCGGAGAAATAGACATATAGATAGTTAGTTAGTCGACAGATCATACTCATTGCACATCGAGCTATTCAGTCCATAAGTTCTTGGATTCCCTCCTCAGCAAATCCCGCAGCGTGTAGCGGCTAATGACACCAGTTCTGTGTTGGTTTATTAATTTTCTTTGGCTTCCTGCGTAGTGTTCTTGTTTGGCTACCCCTCTTTTAACTTGCTGTTCTCGCAGATTCACAGTCATCGCTTGGTTCTCGTAAACGACGTACTTCTCGTAGAGCATTCAGAATGTCAGCCTGGTCCATGGCTCGTCCGCCTCCCACAGTAGCTCTACGTGCAAGTCTGTCAGACTGCTCATTTCCTTGTACACCCGCATGCCCTGGCACGAAAATGAAACTAATCTTTGCCAGCCGAGACCGCTCCAGAGACAGAAACCACTCTCTTCGGAACCCCTCATCTCTATCTTCCTGAGCATACTCATTGAGTCACTAAGGACACATGTAGTTATATTAGCATGGATACAGTCGGAGAAATAGACATAGAGACTGTCATTTAGTGTCATTTACTGCCAATATAGCACCTTGCGGTGTATGGCAGAGGGGTCTTTGAGCCTGAGGAATAAAGGCCGCATGGCTAGTGCAGTCGCCGCGAACTGTGCAGGTTAGGATTTTCTTTTTGCCCCCGACAGAAAAAATCCCACACCTTACCGAGGGATCGAACCCGGGTCTCCCGAAGGAGAGTCCGGCGTTCTAGCCACTCAGCCAGCCGCTTCTCCTAACATAGAGACAGAAAAAAAAAAAAAAATAGATTTATAGGCATTTAGACAGTCGGAGAAATAGACATGTCAGTTGTTTGTCCTCTAAACATGACGGTTAATTCAACCCCAGGATTTGTTGACTGTTTATCATTTAATTGGGAATGTTTATACGTTCAGTAGTTTGCCAAAGCTTTCTGAACGGCCGACAATCGTACTATTGAAATTAGCGCAAAGCGGTCTACTTTCAAACCTCCTACACCAGATTTCGAAACCTGGACTCGGTATGTTGGGGAATTATGAAACTGCGTTCATTAAGCCCCATGAGACAGACTATCTGACAGACTGACAGGATGATATACAGGTAGGTACTGCAGTAGGTGTATAGATAGAACGAACGAACGTACGAACGAACGAACAAACGAACTTTATTTTCAAAGGGTAACAAATTGGGCAAGCAGGACCGTTTTACATTCGGCCCTTCCAATCACTCATCTTTAGTTCATCAATAGTGCATGGTACATTCACATAGAAAAAAAAACAACATTGTCACATGGATTTCGTAAACATAAACAATGCATATTACCATGTTATGAGACAGGCAGACACACGTACACTCGCACATTAATAAACACACACACATAACTGCTTACATACTTACATCATTTGTGAAAACTCTCACAGTTATGCACACACTCAATAACATACAAATTCACACTCAATGGCACACACTGCATGCATGCATATATATCCACACAAACATATACACATACATACACGAACATACACACAAATACACACACTTATACACACACACACACACACAGACACGCATAAACACACATACACACATACGCTTACGGAAACCTACACATACATACACACATACGCACTCATGCACACACGTACACACATACATACACACATACACAAACATGCAAGCATATACACACACATACATACATATACATATACACACGCATACACATACACACACATAGACACAAACGCACATACATCCATATAAATAAACACATATAGATACAATACACACACCCACCCACCCATTCACCCACACATACACTCACACATCTATCACATACACGATGCCTCACAATCACTAACTAATGTAAATAAACTCCCACACTTTACACAAACGTATACACTGACGATTATCGTGGGCATCGTCACAAATAACACACAAACACATACTAACTCGCATGGCACACAAATACACACATACACTCATGTACACACAGACATACATAAACACACACACACACATAATCCCACATTCACACATACACGCACATAATTACATATAAACAGACACACACACACACACACACACACATACACACATATACAAACATATCCACACATACACACACAAGCACACACATGCATACATATAAACACACATACATACATATACGCACATACATACACATACATACTCATACACACATTCACAAACATATAGACATACAACACATATACCCACATACACACATATACACACATATAACACACACACATAGACATTCATACACTCTCACCCATCCACCCACGCAGATATTCACACACACACACACACACGCTGCCTCACATAATGCGATAGACATACAGACAGACAGATAGTCAAATAGATAGACATACATCCATTCAGTGAGAGAGACAGACATGTAGGTAGGTGCTAAAGTAGATAGATAGATAGACAGACACACAGACAACCATGAAGACAGACAAACATGTAGATATTCAGACAGACAGACAGACAGGCAGGCAAACAGACAGACAGACAACCAGGCAGGCAGACAGGCAAGCAGACAGACAGACAGACAGACAGACAACCAGGCAGGCAGGCAGACAGGCAAGCAGACAGACAGACAGACAGACACTGACACGAAGGAAAACAATAAACAATTACTAAACGTAATGCAGTTCTTTCCCCATAGTTATCTTACTTTTCTAACATCCATGTCTATTCTAATGTTTCTCTTCTCTGTTGTAAAAACTGCTAATTTATCTTGAGCACTGCGCATGTCCACCCATGTTGATATTCTAATAACTTTGACAGGTCGTGGTGACCAGGCTGTTAAGACGGGGCAGTCATCGTCATTCATCATAAACTGCTTGGAAGACCGGGTTTTGCGCTCGTGTTTCGAGTTAATTACTTTATCTTGAATACAGGTTCTTTGGCATATTTTACTCAGTAAAAATATTGCATATAAAAGCGGACGTTATATTCTGAAGATGTATCGTTTATAACAGCGGTTCTGAATTTGGTATGGTGGCAACCCTTCAGCATATATATCGTTTAAAGTGGTGGTTCGGAACCAGGTGTGAACTTCACCTTTCTACTAATATATCGTCTAGAGTAGTGGTTATGTATTAGGTGGGTACTCACCATTGCTCCACATGCATTGTTTAGAATAGTGGTTTTGAACCAGGTGTGAATGCACATTTTCTCCATTGCATCGTGTAAAGTAGTTTATAGAACAGTAATTCTGTGCCAAGTGTGAACGAACCTTTTCCTACACATATAATCTAAAAGACTGGTTTTGAATAAAGTGTTAATGCAATCTTCCCTGCATATATCCTTTAGATCAGTGGTGTGAACCAACTGTGAATTCATCCTTCATATTTATATATCGTTTGGAACAGTGGTTGTGAACCGGTCGTGAACCCACATTTTCCTCTCATATATAATCTAGAACAGTGGTTGTGAACCGGGTGTAAACTCAGACTTTTCTACACATACATCGCCCCGAAACGTGCACACTGAAGAAGTCAGCTACAAAACACATATGCGCCTGAATATAAGGGTTACACAAGATTGCTGAAACTCCTTAGACAGAACACAAACAAATCCGCTCAACAAGTGCTCAATAGTGAAGAAGATCAATGTACTCGCACATCTTAAATTTGACACACAACTACTTGCATACAACATTCAAGATTGGCGAATCAGTCATGGTACACGTGGATTGACGCCGCAGTCAGCAGATCACTTACACAAAGACTGCCCAAAATACGACATATCTAAGCAAACTTTTCCGGCCTAGAGATACGACAGTGGAAGATAAACTCTATGGACCGCTGAGTGAACTAAAAAAACAAGATGAAGTTCATACAAGGGACACATTTCAAGCGAACGTAAGAAGAAGAAGAAGAAGAAGAAGAGGAAGAAGAAGAAGAAGAAGCAGCAGGAGCAGCAGCAGAAGAAGAAGAAGAAGAAGAAGAAGAAGAAGAAGAAGGAGAAGAAGAAGAAGAAGAAGAAGAAGAAGAAGAAGAAGAAGAAGAAGAAGAAGAAGAAGAAGAAGAAGAAGAAGAAGAAGAAGAAGAAGAAGAAGAAGATCACCTCTTGGCTAAATGACATAATTTTGGACACGTAAAAAAAAAACATGCATGTCTAGAAAAGATAATTATGATGAGGACAGCAACATAGATGGATTCAGTATGTCATAGATATGACACATGGCAGCGAAATAGACATGCCATCTGACAAAGTCTTCAGAGAAATGTCCAGAGACTGGAAAAAAAAAAAAAAAACACGCGTGTCTTTTCTAGGACAGGGCTATCAATCCCTAAATTGATGTTGAAGCCAGTTTTACTGTCAGTAATTTTCCACTGCTGTCTAAACGATAAGCGAACAGAGGGGAGGAGTTCCCTACCCGGCATTAGTATAGCGCTCTACTCTATCAAACACGTCGACTACTACTACCGTGAGGGAAATGTTGAGCAAAAGATACCTCTACGCGATGATGATAATGATATATGCGTATGCTGTTTGGATTGGGGCTTTCGTGTCCCACAATGTGACAAAGGTGAGTGGCATTCTAACGTCGAGTAGAAAGAGTTCCGGGGACCACACAGTTTTAGAACCACTGTGCCTGACCTACGTGTTAATCACATGTTATGCTTTACAAAAACATGTTTATAGCCATTAATGGAGAATATTTTACGTATTTAAAATAATGACAAAGATAATATTAATGGAAGCTGATGTGATCGAGCGTATAGTTTCATTGCTAGCTTTACTGCGAACCGACATTACAGCACATAGGGGACACCCATTAGTGCTCAGTCTCATCAACGTATGACATCAGTTTTGTCGCCCCAATCCTCATCTTATGGGGCCATAACGCTGAAACACAGATGGATGTCCAATTGCTACGGTCCTGTAGTATAGAGTAACATCATATGATGTAGCCACAGAATATGATACGCCATTCAATGATAGCCACTTCATGCGGCACACGATACGTTGATAGCCACAGAAGTGGGCATACCATACTAGCTACTAGCTAGCAGCTACTAGATGGCGCATAGCATACAGTGATAGCGAAAACATAAGCCATACTATACAACGATAGCCACGTCGGTGACTATTTGTTGGTAGCTACAACATTGCTCACACCATACAATAATAGCCACGATATGGGCCACATGATACAATGATAGCCACGATATGGGCCACATGATACAATGATTGTCACGACATGGGCCACATGATACAATGATTGCCACGACATGGGCCACATGATACAATGATTGCCACGATATGGGGCACATGATACAATGATTGACACGACATGGGCCACATGATACAATGATTGACACGACATGGGCCACATGATACAATGATTGCCACGACATGGGCCACATGATACAATGATTGACACGACATGGGCCACATGATACAATGATTGCCACAACATGGGCCACATGATACAATGATTGACACGACATGGGCCACATGATACAATGATTGCCACAAATGGGCCACATGATACAATGATTGCCACAACATGGGCCACATGATACAATGATTGCCACGACATGGGGCACATCATACAATGATTGCCACGACATGGGCCACATGATACAATGATTGCAACGACATGGGCCACATGATACAATGATTGCCACGACATGGGCCATATGATACAATGATTGCAACGACATGGGCCGCATGATACAATGATTGCCACGACATGGGCCATATGATACAATGATTGCCACGACATGGGCAACATGATACAATGATTGCCACATGGGCCACATGATACAATGATTGACACGACATGGGTCACATGATACAATGACTGCCACGACATGGGCCACATGATACAATGATTGCCAAGACATGGGCTACACCATACAATGATTGCCACATGGGACACATGATACAATGATTGCCACGACATGAGCCACATGATACAATGATTGACACGACATGGGTCACATGATACAATGATTGCCACGACATGGGCCACATGATACAATGATTGTCATGACATGGGCCACATGATACAATGATTGCCACGACATGGGTCACATGATACAATGATTAACACGACATGGGCCACATGATACAATGATTGCCACGACATGGGCCACATGATACAATGATTGCCACGACATGGGTCACATGATACAATGATTGACACGACATGGGCCACATGATACAATGATTGCCACGACATGGGCCACATGATACAATGATTGCCATCACATGGGTCACATGATACAATGATTGCCACATGGGCCACATGATACAATGATTGACACGACATGGGTCACATGATACAATGATTGCCACGACATGGGCCACATGATACAATGATTGCCATCACATGGGCCACATGATACAATGATTGACACGACATGGGCCACATGATACAATGATTGCCACGACATGAGCCACATGATACAATGATTGACACGACATGGGTCACATGATACAATGATTGCCACGACATGGGCCACATGATACAATGATTGCCACGACATGGGCCACATGATACAATGATTGACACGACATGGGCCACATGATACAATGATTGCCACGACATGGGCCACATGATACAATGATTGACACGACATGAGCCACATGATACAATGATTGCCACATGAGACACATGATACAATGATTGACACGACATGAGCCACATGATACAATGATTGCCATCACATGGGCCACATGATACAATGATTGCCACGACATGAGCCACATGATACAATGATTGCCACGACATGGGCCACATGATACAATGATTGACACGACATGGGCCACATGATACAATGATTGCCACGACATGGGCCACATGATACAATGATTGCCACGACATGGGCCACATGATACAATGATTGCCATCACATGGGCCACATGATACAATGATTGACACGACATGGGCCACATGATACAATGATTGCCACGACATGAGCCACATGATACAATGATTGACACGACATGGGTCACATGATACAATGATTGCCACGACATGGGCCACATGATACAATGATTGCCACGACATGAGCCACATGATACAATGATTGCCACGACATGGGCCACATGATACAATGATTGCCACGACATGGGCCACATGATACAATGATTGACACGACATGGGTCACATGATACAATTATTGCCACGACATGGGCCACATGATACAATGATTGCCACGACATGGGCCACATGATACAATGATTGACACGACATGGGCCACATGATACAATGATTGACACGACATGGGCCACATGATACAATGATTGCCACGACATGGGCCACATGATACAATGATTGACACAACATGGGCCACATGATACAATGATTGCCACGACATGGGACACATGATACAATGATTGCCACGACATGGACCAAATGATACAATGATTGCCACGACATGGGTGACACGATACAATGATTGCCACGACATGGGTGACACGATACAATGATTGCCACGACATGGGTGACACGATACAATGATTGCCACGACATGGGCCACATGATACAATGATTGCCACGACATGGGCCACATGATACAATGATTGCCACGACATGATCCATGTGATACAATGATTGCCACGACATGATCCACATGATACAATGATTGCCACGACATGATCCACATGATACAATGATTGCCACGACATGGGCCACATGATACAATGATTGGCACGACATGGGCCACATGATACAATGATTGGCACGACATGGGCCACATGATACAATGATTGGCACACCATGCCGCACACCATACATTGGTAGCCGTAACATGCGGAACACCATACAGTGATAGCCATGCCATGGGGCACAGCATACAGTAACTGCCGTAACATGGGGCACACCATGCAGTGATAACCCTGACATGGGGCACTATATCAAATTCAAAAGGTGATAGAGTGGGAGGGGATACATACACATAGACACCATTGTCAAAAGGAGTGAATAGTTTTTCCCCTTGTATCTGTGGTAAATTTCCCTGATCACCTTACCTTATAGAAGGAAGTCAGAATCTCAATCCATCCCATCTGGGATCCCCTAGACAAACTTAGCAATTATTCTAATATATTAAATCCTACATACCACAAATAGTTATTACATCTTATATGTATTGTGCCTTAAAGAGATTAGAACAAAAATCACTGTGACAAAGGTAGCCTTTTGCAAGATGGAAAAATACTGATCAATATTGAGATGTCAATTGCAAAGAGAGACAATAAATGTTTAAGTGATACATAGAACCTGTACTTCTGTATGGATGTGACATATGAACAATGAGCAGGCAAGTTGAAAAACACCAACTGACATTGGAAATGTGGTTTCTGTGGAGAATGCAAAGAATTCCATGAACCGATAGACAAACCAATGAACAAGTCCTTCAAGAAACAAATGAAGATCGTAAACTGATTGGAGACATTAGACTAGACAGTCACAATATTTTGGGCATGTTATGAGAAGAAATGATTTGGAGAACTTGGTAACAACTGGTAAGATCGAGGGGAACAGACCAAGGGGAAGACCTAGAAGCAAGTACCTGGATGGCTTGGCCTTGTGGCATCGTCGAGACAGAAATACGGAGCTGATCCTGACTCTGATGATCGTGTGATATGACGAAACATGGCCACCTACGCCTATCCAAACAGCACGTGATGCTGATGATGATGTAGATCCAAAACAAACATGGATACAATCCTCTCCTCTCTTCTACTTCATCCTTTACCTCTCTCTATCCCCCCCCCCATCCCCCTCTCAGCCTCTCTTTCTGTCACTCTTTCTGAGATTTACATTCCCTTTACAAATGAAGCATATATACACACAAGAAACATTGAGATATACTTCTCCTCTCTACCTCTCTCTCTCCCTATCTTCTCTCTTTATCGCCTTTCTCTCTCATCCTCTCATCTCTCTCTTTCTAATATTTATATTGTCTTTACAAATAACGGATTTTTACACCCAACGAAAATGGACACATTTCCTTTCTATTTTTCTGTCTCTCTTACTAAGATTTACATTATCTTCACAAATAAAGCATCTGTATACACAACAAACATGGACACACCCCTCATGTCTGTCCGTCCGTCAGTCTGTCTGCATGCCTGTCTGTCTGTCCATCCCTCTGTCTATCTCTCTGTCTATCTGTCCATCTACCCGTCTGTCCGTCTGTATGTCTATTTTTCTGTGTGTCTGTCCCTCTCTAAGATTTAAATTATCTTTACAAATGAAGCATCTGTACATACAACAAACAGGGATACAACACGCTAAATGATAGATGAAAATGCCAACAATTTATTATACAAATACCGGTAATCGAACTGACGATTTGCCACGAGCAACATGGCGTGATCTGATCAATATACATAAATGATGTAACAGGTACGGGACGACTACAAACACTACGATGGTTAGAGATAGGACCCTACCGTATTATGATCTACGAGGACGCTTCAAATGAACACCTTAACTGGTTTTATTTTTGATTTTTTGAGCGAATATATTCTGACAACGTAAATAACCAATGTAACATTTTTCCATGTAGTCACCACTGCGTTCACACCTCCAGCGCCAATAAAGTGGTTGGATTCCCGTAGAAAAAGATTCTCTTGGTCGCGTGTGCTGTACCTGTTAATTGGAGCGAAAAGTCTGTCAAGGAAGCCACACCGTTTTGAAACTTCCTGCTCCACCCATGCACTTGCTGGACTGACAGGCGAGCATTACCACACTGGACCTTCATTGCCGATGCATTTCTGTAGATTTCACCCCTTCACTGATTTAAAAAGAAACATAAATAAAAACGGTTAAAAGAAAGATGCTACTCTTCGGTGCAGGTCAAAAGTGGGGCGGCCATCTTTACACTGTAATAACGGCATCGTGTTCGTCTGAACCGTGATGTCATGTTCTAAACACGTTTTTCATCCTTAACAACAATATTTACAGGCTACAAGACAATGGGTTATTGTAATTTATATCACTCATTTAAGGTTTTCACTTGATACCCCCTCGTATATCTACGTAGGGCTGTATTCTCACACCTTGTGAGATATGATTTTACTACGTATTACATTGTTATGATGAAATATGAAGTAGATGAGCTAAAATATGCTGAAGATATTAATATATACATCACGTCTTTCATTCATTCATGCACATTCATATGGAACACAAGGCTGGAGGTAAGATTATATTCAGCAATCCGTCATCTACATGTCGCCATGACACATTGCCGTCTTCTGTAATTATTACACTTCTACAATGGTGTATAGGTGTATCTCACTGTCTTGTTTGTCCTTTCAAATTTTACCTTTGGATATAAATATACTATGCTCTTTTTTATTCTTTCGAATTCTCACCATCATCATCATGTGCCATGCCGATAAGCATAGGCGGTCATGTTTCGCAATCTCATGCGATGACCAGAGTCGTGGATCAGCTCATTATTTTTGTCTCAACCATACCACGCTGCCAAACCATCCAGGTATTTACTTCTCTGTCTTTCCCTTGTTCCTTCCGATCGATCTTGCCAGTTGTCAACAAGTTCTCCAATTTATTTCTTCTCATAACGTGTCCAAAACATTGTGGCTGTCTACGTCTAATTCCTCTAATCTGTTTACCGTTTTCATTTTTTTCTTGTAGGATTTGGTCATTGGTTTTTCTCTCTGTCCGTGGTATTGTGAAGTTTCTTCAGAAACCACATGTCCACAGCCATCAAATGTTTTTCAGCTTGTCTCTTCATTGTCCACGCTTCACATCCATACAAAAGTATAGGTTCTATGTAGCACCTCAACACTCTTTTTCTCGCTGCACATCATTTTATTGGTTAGGATATTTTCCTTCTTCCAAAAGGCTATCTTCGCCATGGCGATTCTTGTTCTCATCTCTTCAAGGCATCTCCCATCAGATGTTATGACTGTTCCTATATAATTGTACCGATACACTTGTTTAAGAATATTCCCATTTAATTGTATATTACACTGTGATATTTCCTTCTTCCTAGTGACGCCCATAATATGTGTCTTCATATAATTTAATTCTAACCCTAATTCTAACCCTAGTTCAAATTCCATTGTTGGATATAAATATATTTTGCTGTCTTTTTTATTCTTTCAAATTCTACCATTGGATATAAATACACTTTGCTATCTGTTGTATTCTTTGAAATTCAAACAGACCACAGTACAAGTAGCCATCGGTGTGCAGTAGTAAATAGATACTAAGAGTTGTTATCTACTTCTAATTTATTTCTCCCTTACGTTTTTGTGTGCGGCTATCATTTATGCTTATCGCAATTCAGCAGGTTGTTCAGAGAAAATGTCAACATGTAATTGGCAGGCAGTAATCCACGTCAGCAGTTTAGGCGTAGAACATGTCAACATGTAATTGGTTGGTTGCACAACCTAAAATAATTGGGCATGAACGATTAAGAATAGACGTACGAGCTTGAGAAAACAAACAAACAAAGCTTTCGACAGCAGGAAGTCGCGAGGGAGCTTTCGGAAGACAAAAGACACAACGCTGGAAAGGGAATCTCTCACGAAGTGCTGCACACAGGAGATATACCAACAGCGACGTTAAGTTTCACGTGATATGAGAGGAAATTAGTATTTTTAGTGAGTTTATAATCAAGAAATACAGTACACGGGCAAATAAGTTCGCCAAAGCGATCCATTACCGATATCCAATGAAAAAAAAAAAAAAAACAACAACAAGAGTGAGCCTGATTAATGTAAAATAATAATTTTCACTCATTAAATCAATGGTACCCTCCCTCTTGTCCCTGAAGGAATAATCTTATAAAAAAAATAAGGTGTGCGTCCGTATTTATGTATGTCCTTTATACGTTCGCGAACGGCCCATCCGATTGAGATGAAATTTTCTACACGCCTTTCTTTCATTCCAGAGCTGCCAACTGTGATATTTTGTTAGTGTGAAATCGCCTGCTTACCCAGTATTATTTCATTTTTCATTTTTCATCATAATTTCATATATCTCAGGGGACCTAACTCTATAAAAGTTATTTCAAGGGGCATAACTTTTCTGTATAACTTATAGTCATATTGTGGCATCGTTTTCAAAGATTTATAAACTCTTTGTCCATAGTTATGTACGGGCATATGAGTTATAATAAATAATGATACAATCTGTAAGGCATTTTCAAAGTTTTCATAAAAATGATGCACAATGCATAACATTGTAACTCATCTTTTTTTGCTTAAGAAGTTACTGTAGTCATGCAGGTGATTAGAAAGAGTTTTCATTAAAAATAATGGATGGTGTGTGGAAGGGCATTTTTTTAAGTTACTTTTTTTGTTGTATGAATTTAATGAGACGCTACCCGCCAGGAGCTGGGCGAAGTCACGCCGGGTCAGATAGATAGATAGACCCACCTTTTCGCTGCAGTTGTCTACTCCTCCTTTTCCTTCTTCTGCTGATGCTGCTGCCGCCGCTCCATTTACCCAAGTTAATTGTTGGGGAAGATGTAAAGATCTTTCAAGTGCTCTTTCTAATGCTTTTTGTAAGTTGGTCTTCGTTTATCTAAGGTTGTTCTAACTGCAACCAATAAATGATTAGACAGACAGGCAGACAGACAGACAGAGAGGGACGGACGGACAGACAGACAGACAGACAGACAGACAGACAGACAGACAGACAGACAGACAGACAGACAGATAGTCGGTAACGGGAACGGGAACTTATATGACTACTTATATGAATTAAATGAGATGCTCCCCACCAAGGACTGGGCGATGCCGGGTCAGACAGACAGACAGACAGACAGACAGACAGACAGATAGTCGGTAACGGGAACGGGAACTTATATGACTACTTATATGAATTAAATGAGATGCTCCCCACCAAGGACTGGGCGAAGCCGGGCCGGGTCAGCTAGTGTCTAATATATAACTGATCTGTTGTGTCATTTTCTGAGAATTAATTTAAAGACGTCTGCGGATTTGGGTCGCTGTATATACCACGTGAAAAGAAGCTTTTGAAGCATGCGCTGCCATACAGTTGCTGAATGTGGTAGTGAGATGCTACTACTTCTCAACACTTAGTGAAACGCAAGAGCAGCTACATACTGTTGGCCAGTTAACGAGCTAGACTGTTGTACTAGAGACGATCATCTCTCAGAGACCAACCATACCGGTTAAATAGGTTTAACGACTCTATTAAAAAACAGAGGCAGTGTAAGAACCAAAGGAATATTCCAGCTCAGGGTAAGAGTTTCTGCAATTGCAAGTTGAAAAGATCGCATGAGTAATTATACTACGATATTACGAATGTTTCAGAATGTTTAACAATATATTCCTATATGAATATGTGATAATTCAGCAGATAATTGTTTTACCATTCCGTAACCTCACTGTTGATTATGTGAAAATTACATAACAATAATTATAAGAAGATTGATATATAGACAGATATGGAGTAATTCGTTCTCTACAGACTATAGTTTATGTGACCCAAGAAGAAATATGGCTGAATGACACAGGAAGGAGCATGGCGGAGTGACCCAGGAAGAAACATGGCCTAGTGACAGTTAAATTAATAAGAAACACATGTTTTATGGTGATTAGAAATCATAGACAGCAAGAGTTGTGATGTCGTTATTAAGAAACATAAGCAGAGAGTAGAAACACTGAAAACTATAGACACACTTATCTGGAATTTGTCATTGTAAAGTGACACCTAACTTGAAGTTATCACAACATCTGACGGATGATGCCTTGTGGAGATTCGATCAGCAATGCCCATGCCCAAAGTATCCTTGTGCAAGATTGAAAGCATATTCGTCAACACAAAAATGTCAGATGCTGTGAAGAAACAGTGTTAGAATACAACGAACAGTGTATACACCCGGCTCTCTGTAACGCAGTTTGTAATTCCGCATACCGCGTTCGAAACACAGCTATGAGAGATTTGGAAGCAGACCGCCCTGCGCTGATTTTCATGCAATGGTGTGAGTGCCGGTCGTTCAAAAAGCAAGGGCAAACTACTGAACGTACACTTGTCAAGAAATAACACATCCAAAATTGCTGCGATTGATTACGATGTCCTGTAAAGGATTTGCATCTGCCTTTAACAGTGTTTACTGTTTACGCTCGTCACACATGGATGATAGGCAGACAAGATGCAAAACATCTAATGCCAGCAGAAATGTAGTTTCTGTGTAAAATACAAAGAGTACAATGATGGAGAGCAAGCCACACGAGGCAGATCTTTAACTGATTTAGTGCCAAAGGATAATATTTCGCCAAATGCGACATACCATTTTGACAGAAGGACGATATATCGCCATACTAGGGTCATTGCGTTATGTAATTCTTTTCGTGGTATCTTCCGCAATTTCCACGCTCAGTTGGGTTCACTCTCCCCTCACAGCCTCAATGTCCAAAACAGTTTTATTTAACTTCCAATCCCCATCCCTCCCATCCCCGCACGTGTATAGTTCATTAGAAAGTTAGTTGCATATCCTTTACAGGACGTTGCAGTAAGCCCCAGCATTATGTTTGCTGTTTGAGATTTGTTGACAAGTTTGCGTTCAGTGGTTTGTCATTGCTTTCTGAGCGACCGATACTCGTACCATTCTATCAGGACCAACGCAGGGTAGTCAGTATCCAGGTCACCCGCAGCTGTGTTTCGAGCGCGGGATGCAGAATTGCGAACTGCGTCAGCGACACCTTCGCCACAGAGAGCTAATCCCTATTTTACCTTTCGCTCACATGGGCGCCTCTCCATTCCCTGAGCGGATGTTCTCCGCCAGGTGGCTTAGCCAATCCCTGAGCTTCTGACGTTATTGACCCTTGTCCATTGACCACACATCCGGTTCATACCATCCACTGATAGTCGTCAAACGCTTCGGTCGCGCAAGGCGTATTCAGCCAAACAAGAATACAGATAAGTAACCTTAACATTTTCATGTAGTGTTTTTCATCTAGTTGTGTGTCGTTTTGTGTTTATTTGACAGTGCCGACAAAGGCTTTAGCCGCAACGTGCATTTTGTTTCTTGTAATGGTGTTCTAATAAAGCTCACAATCTACATCTCGATGTTTTGGTGATTCATTCATGCTCAATGAAGGTAAATTTACAGTATACTTGTTCATTTGATGTTGTACCTACTTTCTGTTTGAGATTGAATCCGTTAAGAAACAAATGAAAACCAAAAATTAATTACAGATTGGTCGCAGATTATCAATATATACGATCAGATTACAACCTAGCAGAATGTACAACCAAGGCCCAGGAAAGATGTCCCAAGGAGAGCCCAGCAGCCAAACTAAACGGCGAGGACGACATTGTACAATGATGACAGATCTAAAAAATGTATACAATTAGCTAAGTTATAAGCGGTGCCTGGTTATAATACGTTTATAATTTGTGCTAGGTTGTAATAAGGTTATAATTTGTGCTAGGCTGTAATACCGTTATAATCTGTGCTAGGTTGTAAAACAGGTTATAATCTGTGCTAGGTTGTAAAAAAGGTTATAATCTGTGCTAGATTGTAATAAGGTTATAATCTGCTAGGTTGTGAAAAAGGTTATAATTGTGCTAGGTTGTAAAATAAGATTACAATTTGTGCTGGATTGTAATACGGTTATAATATGCTACGTTGTAAAAAAAAGGTTATAATTTGTGCTAGGTTAAAATAAGGTTATGATCTCCTGCGTTGTAAAAAAAAAAAGGTTAAAATCTGTGCTTTTTTGTAATAAGCGTATGCTGTTGTTTTTCTTCCACTTATGCCGTTAGGCGACGTGGGAAGGGGTAATTGAAGTTCTGGCGCATGTGAATAGAGCCTTCCTTCATTTTCCTTCAAGAATCTTGAGCAGAGTTTTTAGGATGAAGTAAATTCCCTACCGGTTTGCTAGACCAGTCGTAGGTTCCTTAGCTAAAATACATCTGGCTCTTATATTTTGTCCTGTTCGAATACAAACATAGAAATACATCGGACCTTTATAATTTATCTGTTTCGAAAATAAACACACACATACATCGGGCTATTTTGCTGTGTCTTATATTATACGAAAAAAAATGATAATCTGTGTACTTAGGAATGTTTACAGTCTTCTGATAATAACATGTAGCATACGCCTGACAAGGCTCCAGGTAAGGATGGGATTCCAATAGAGGTTATCAGGAGTGGGCAAGACACACTCACTATACAGATCCACCAGCTAATAGAGCTATGCTGGCGTGAAGGACAAGTCCCACAGGATTTCAAAGATTCAAGCATCATAACACTGTACAAGAACAAGGGCGATCGGAGCGACTGCAACAACTATAGGGGTATCTCACTTCTGTGTATTGTTGGAAAAGTATTTGCCAGAATTGTTCTGCGCAGACTTCAAGTCCTAGGAGATCAAGTATACCCCGAATCACAGTGTGGCTTTCGACAGAACCGGTCTACCACTGATATGATATTCTCATTGCGACAAATGCAAGAAAAATGCCGTGAACAGCATCAACCACTGTTTATTGCCTTCATCGACCTCACAAAGGCATTTGATTTGGTCAGTCGTGAGGGTCTGTTCAAGGCACTAAAGAAGATTGGCTGCCCACCAACTCTTCTGTCCATTGTGGAATCGTTCCACACAGGCATGAAGGGTATAATCAAGTTTGATGGTGCAACTTCTGAAGAATTTGAAATCAAGAGTGGAGTTAAGCAAGGTTGTGTACTAGCTCCCACCCTCTTTGGAATATACTTTTCACTTCTACTGAAATATGCATTTCGTGATTAGGATGGTGGTATATACATTCACTCACGCTCAGATGGCGGCCTCTACAATGCTCAGAGATTGAAGGCTAAGACCAAAATTAGGAGGGTACTGATCAGAGAGTTGCTTTTTGCAGATGATGCTGCAGTTACGACCCACTCTGAGCAAGAATTGCAATGTCTACTATCTGCATTCTCCAATGCTTGTTCTGAATTTGGTTTAACAATTAGCAAAAAGAAGACACAGATTATGTCACAAGGTGCACATGGGGTACCATCAATCTTTATTGACGACGCCGAACTAGAGATAGTAGACCATATTACATATCTAGGATCAGTGGTAAATAGCAAATTATCCCTAGATCAGGAAATCAACATCCGGATTGGTAAGGCAGCAACAACAATGAACAGGCTAAGAAAAAGAGTCTGGGAGAACAGGAAGCTTACTGCCAAAACAAAAGTCCTTATCTATCAAGCCTGTGTCCTTAGTACTCTTCTCTATGGCAGTGAAACCTGGACAACTTACTCACACCAAGAGAACAACTTAAACAGCTTTCATATGCGGTGTCTGCGAAGAATTCTTGGTATTAAGTGGCAAGACAAAATCACAAATACTGAAGTATTGGAAAGATCAGGTTGTGTGACAGTTTATTCCATGCTCAGTCTTCGTAGACTTAGATGGATAGGACATCTTAGGAGGATGGATGATGGTAGAATACCAAAGGATATCTTTTTTGGTGAATTACAGATGGGTAAGAGATCTCAGGGTCGGCCTCTACTACGATACAAAGATGTGTGTAAGCGGGACATGATTGATACAGGCATTGATAATGCACATTGGGAGCAAGTCGCCGCTGAGCGTGTTGCATGGAGGGCAAATATCAGAAATGGAATAAAGTCAAAGGAGAAAATTATTGCAGAAAAGTCACACACCAAGAGTTTGAGACGTAAGATGGTGCATGATGGTGGAAATGACCACGTGTTCACATGCACCCACTGTGAACGGACATTTACAGCGCAAATTGGCCTTATCAGTCACACTCGCTACCGCCATAGTTAAAAGTTATTATGCCTTTTTTTAAAGCACACACTATCGTCTGTCAAGACGGCAAGGTGCCAATGACGCCTGACCTCTGGATGTGACAGCCCGGAGATCAAATCTGCAAGATAAGTCTGTTTCATGTCAAGACTGAGCTTCGGTACCAAACTATTACAGCCAGCAGCTCTTGGTTGACGAATGCTTTAGTGTCTTTTAGTGTTAATGTGGTGTCTTTTATTGTTAGTTTGGTGACATTCGGGGTAGCAGATTTGAGATAAGACTTCAGACTTGACAAGTCATTTCCTGTCTTGGCGTAATTCTTTCAGTCTCAGAAAACTTGCCTTCAGATGTCCATGGGAGACAATTGCCAGGATGGGAAAATGAAATAATGAGTTTATTACTTTAAAATATACTGTGAATGGATGCTACTATGCTTAGTCAGATTTCTTTAGTGTGTTCAGGTCAAACATAAAAGGTACTATAAGACACAATACGTTGATGCACTTGGACAAATATTAATTCTACACGTTACATTGCTGGGAACTTAACAAAGTTACGTGACTCTTTTTTTGTTAACAAAGTTAACCATTGACGGGCCGATACAATGTAATATTCGCACACTATTTTTCTGTTAAAGAAGAGTTGGAGGGGAAGCGAGGCAAGAGGGATCACAAGATAAGGTGCTGGACAGTCGGACATCACGGCATAGAAGAAAATTGGTATCAATAATTGTTAGCAGTACTCGAGATATAAGGTTGAGGACGGACTTGATCACCAGTGCTAGCAGACGTAGACGGTACGAAGAAGAAGAAGAAGAAGAAGAAGAAGAAGAAGAAGAAGAAGAAGAAGAAGAAGAAGAAGAAGAAGAAGAAGAAGAAGAAGAAGAAGAAGAAAAGGAAGAAGAGGAAGAAGAGGAAAAGAAAGAAAAAGAAGAAAAAAAGAAGAAGAAAAGGAAGAAGAGGAAGAAGAAGAAGAAGAAGAAGAAGAAGAAGAAGAAGAAGAAGAAGAAGAAGAAGAAGAAGAAGAAGAAGAAGGAGGAGGAGGAGAAGAAGAAGAAGAAGAAGAAGAAGAAGAAGAAGAAGAAGAAGAAGAAGAAGAAGAAGAAGAAGAAGAAGAAGAAGAAGAAGAAGAAGAAGAAGAAGAAGAAGAAGAAAAAGAAGACGATGAAGAAGAAGAAGAAGAAGAAGAAGAAGAAGAAGAAGAAGAAGAAGAAGAAGAAGAAGAAGAAGAAGAAGAAGAAGAAGAAGAAGAAGAAGAAGAAGAAGAAGAAGAAAAAAAAGAAGATGAAGAAGAAGAAGAAGAAGAAGAAGAAGAAGAAGAAGAAGAAGAAGAAGAAGAAGAAGAAGAAGAAGAAGAAGAAGAAGAAGAAGAAGAAGAAGAAGAAGAAGAATTAGCATTACCACAATCGTAACCATTTCCCTTTCTCGGTAGCGTATATTGATCATATACTCGGGTGTGATTTATTTAATCCAGACTGCCACACCTCTCTGTTTTCTGAGCTTGGAGAGGAGGCGGGGGGTGGGGGTGGGGGGTGGGGGTGGGGGTGGGAGAATTCTGCAACACAGTTCCAGTACTTTGGTAATGGGTAGAGAAACCCGACACCCCACATTGTGCCAACGGCTTCGGGCGGAGGAGTGCAATTGGGAGGTTGCAAGCCTTATTCTAGTGCGAGGAAATGCAACCTAAAAACTAAATGTCAGGCAGGGCAGACCTGGCCCTAAGCCTTATTCGGAAACTGGTCTAGCAAGAAAGCTCCCACAGGAAGACAGTCAGAGTATTGCTTAGTTGATCCGGCAGATTCTGCAGCTTGTATATTTCCAGATGCATTGGTGTTACCTTTCCTCTGGAGTAAACTAGGCAGGTCGAGAGAGAGAGAGAGAGAGAGAGAGAGAGAGAGAGAGAGAGAGAGAGAGAGAGAGAGAGAGAGAGAGAGAGAGAGAGAGAGAGAGAGAGAGAGATCATGCTGTATGGACAACACATGGTCTCTAAACTCAACCCAGGCTTTGTGTTATGGAGAGGTTTAACTCCATTTTACAAACTATCGTCTGTCAAGACGGCAAGGTGCCAGTCAGTGGGTCGAGGTAAAAGACTCAGTTAGATCCTTAGATGCAAGATTTTGTCAAGGGTCAAACGACCTGATGTACGGGATTTAAAACTCATTGTCTTCTAGACCGATCATAATAAACAATCAGATCAGCTAGCCAACCAAACAGTCAAACAACCATCCAATTAACTAACTAACCAACGCGTTAACCAATCAGGCAAACAAACAGCCAAACAGCCATCAGTTAAATAACAAACTAACTAACCATCCAGCCAAACAACCAGCCAATCAAACAACAAGAAAGTCAACTAAAAAATCAATCAGCCAGCCAAGTAAACAACCGGCCAACCAAACAACCAACCAGCCTCACAAACAACCAGTCAGCTGACCATACAACTAACCAGCTGACCAAGCAGCCAACAAGTTGACCGAACAACCAACTAGCCAGCTAAATAAACAACCATCTGACCAAATGACAAAACATCCAACCAACCAGCCAATCAAACAACTGCCAAGACAACTAAACGGTAAATCAACAAGCCAGTTAAACAGTCAGTCAAGCAACCAACTAGCCAACTAAATAACCAACCAACCAACCAATCAACCAACCAACCAGCCATCCAATAAACTAATTAATTAATCAAACAAATAACCAGTTTATATCTAGTCAACCAAACAACCAGCTAATCACTTAAACAACCAACGGACCGACTAACTAACCGGGTAACTAAATAACCATATAATCAAGTAAGGGCCAACTAACCAAGCAATCAACTAAACCAACAAGCAATCAACCATTCCTCTATACAACCAAAGGTAATAGAGAAACAGCACTTGTTGCTGTAAATCAAAGTATAATGTGCGTAGAACAACGCTTGTGTACATAGTTACACTCAATACATGTATTGACATTCTACGCGTATCTTAACTGCTAGTATACTCTTAAACGTATCTTAGCTGTTAGTATACTGTAAAACGTATCTTGGCTGTTAGTATACTGTAAAACTTATCTAAGCAGTTAGTGTACTGTAAAACTTATTTAAGCTGTTTTTTTTTTGTTTTTTGGTGCATATCCGTTACAGGACTTTGCAGTCAACACCAGCATTTTTCAGCTGCTGTTGATGTACTAGGCAAAACTACGTTCAGTAATTTGCCATTGCTTTCTGAGCGACCGGCTCACATACCCCATAAGTTACCAACGCGGCGAGAACAGCTACCGATTCTCGCGCAGGTTACGTTACTCACGAGAATATAAGGGATTACGGAGAAAGTCGTTAACCCCTAGGCCAGGGAGACCGACTGTTAGTACACCGTAAAACATATCTTAACTGTTAGTATACTGTAAAACTTATCTAAGCAGTTAGTATACCGTAAAACATATCTTAACTGTTAGTATACCGTAAAACATATGTTAACTGTTAGTATACTGTAAAACATATCTTAACTGTTACTATACTGTAAAACATATCTTAACTGTTAGTATACCGTAAAGCACATCTTAACTGTTAGTATACTGTAAAACTTATCTAAGCAGTTAGTATACCGTAAAACATATCTTAACTGTTAGTATACCGTAAAACATATCTTAACTGTTTGTGTACTGTAAAACATATCTTAACTGTTAGTATACGGTACAAAATATCTTAACTGTTAGTGTACTGTAAAACTTATCTTTGCTATTAGTATACTGTAAAACGTACCTTTGCTGTTAACGCTTAGAGGAAAGGCGAGACGCACATATAATCAGATTGCTACTGGTACTATTGGGGTTGGAACTCTTCGCTGGCTTCTGAGGATGGGGACGGAGCGCTTATGGGAATGCCCCGAATGCTGTGATGTCGGTTCCTAAATCAATCAATCAATCAATCAATCAATCAATTAGCTGTTAGTACACTATAAACCGTATCTTAGCTGTTAGCATACTGTGTACTATATGACATGCCTAAATAATCACCCCATATTTACCAAGCTCCAAATAGAGTGGCTGTAGTAGTTGCACTTCTACAAGCCTGGATAAAGTAAACTTTGTGACTCGATTTCTGCAAGTCATCTCTGGTAATGTGTGTGCTTATGGGAATGTCCCGAATGCTGTTATGTCGGTTCCTAAATTAATCAATCAATCAATCAATGTGTGTTGACATGTGGTGGAATTTTAAGATATAAGTCGATTTGAGACAATGAACAAAAATTATTAATTCCGACCCTGGTTTGAAATTAACTCGCAAAGATGATCTTGTACAAAAGACGAGGTTCTTTACATGAATGTATCGTGTGACTATACATGTTTTATCTTAATTGTTATTTTAAGTCGTCTGATTACATGCAATTGTTGCATTAACACACGCAGTCACAACTGCTACTGTAGCTCGTCCTGTTACATTAGTATTACTGTAACTCGTTCTGTTACGTACAGTTGATACGTTAGAAGCCCGTGGCAATTGTTATTTTAACTCGTACTCTAACTCGCCATGTCCCATATAGGTGTTACATTAGCAAGCACTATCACAATTATTACTTTAAATTGTCTTGTTACATACAGCTGTTACATGACCACACTTTCACAATTATTACTTTAATTCGTCTTGTTACATACAGTTGTTACATTAGTACGATCAGTCACAAGTGTTACTGTAACTCGTCTTGTCACATATAGTTGTTACATTAGCACTCTAAATTGTTACTTTAACTTTTCTTTTCCAATAGGAATTCCTGTCGCAATTGTTACTTTAGCTCGCTCTAGTAAGTACTGTCATATTTTTAACTCCTACAGACCCAAAACGTTCGTGCTGTAAAGTAACAAATGCTTGGAGTAGAGTTTAAGTAAGCAATGTTAATTAAGAAACAGATCTGTTTAATAAACGCACGACAGCCAAGCCTCTCTCGTCTACATGCTTGTGCAGAACAAAGACGAGTTGGCAAACAGCAAAATTATGTCTTACTTGCTCCACATATTCAAATCAGCATGGTCGTATTTTCTTCTACATTCTACTGTAGAGTAACACAAACAGGAAGCATAAATCATTAAACATCGTAAGGTAGATGCGTCCTAGAAGGATGAATAAGATTGTTTATGTTATGCCTAGGCCGTCATTATCTGCAAGGTTCCATCAGCAGTTTTCTGAATGCCTTCCGGAACTCCTGGTTGAAGATGGTGTAGATGACCGGGTTTAGAAAGCTATTTATGTAGCCTAGCCAAAGAAAGAGGCTCATGAAGATGGGGTCCGTCTGGCAGATTGCGTAGTCATTCAGGTCATAGCGGATACAGATGGCTTTGATGATGTTCAGGGTGAAGAAAGGCACCCAGCAGGCCAGGAAGACACCTGTTGATGTATGCAAAGAAGTGGATTCTTAGTCAGTTGGAATACCTGGTAATTAAACTTGTGTATGTTGTAACATAGTTTATGACCTGGCAATGTACAGAATTGACTTGATTCTTACTCAGGTGAAATACCTGATAATTAAACAGTTTTATGTTGTAACATAGTGGTGGATATCTTGATATACACACTTGAGACGATTCTTCATTAAATGTAGAATGTCCTTTGCAGAATCTCGCTCCCATAACAACCTTCCGGAAAACCTCTCTATCATAAGCAAGACGTCCCGCGTCCAATACACCCATCTGGAGATCATTCACCACATCCTGCACCCATCTTCTCTTTAGCCTTCCTCTTCCTCTCATCATAGGCATATACCACCCCCCCCCCCCCCACATTACTGTTTTATCCAAACTTTCGTGACGTTGCAAGTGACCAAAATATTTCAATTTTCTTTGTTTTTCTTTCAATATACAGCTCTTGAAGTATGGATGCATTTGTTCTATTCTTTATCCAATATCCAAGATATTCTTAGAACTCGTCTATAACATTTATATTCAAAGGCATTTATGCGCTGTTCAGCTTGTTTAGTAAGTGTCCAGGTCTCACAGGCGTACGTTGCATTGGGAAAAATGCATGCTCTTAAAAGCCACATTTTTGTTGTTCTGTCTGTCCCACTCCACAATTTATTCAGTTGTTTTAGTCTTTGAAGAGCAATAGATATTCGTCTTTTAATTTCTTTCATTGTGTCACCATTATTGGTAGTCAATTCTTAGCCAGTTGAAATACATTGTACATAAACATTTTGATATTGTAACATAGTCTGCGACCCGAGAATGTACAGCAGTGAGTCGGTTTCTTAGTCCGTTGGAATACGATGTAATTAAACATTTTGATATTGTAAAATAATTGTGGACATCTTGATACACACTTGAGTGGATTCTTAGTCAGTTGGAATATATGGTAATTGAAATTGTGTTATTTTACACTTGCTACCACTTCTAGTGCTCTGGACTGATTTTGTCACGTGAATTAGCTTTCTCTATTACCTGTGTCCTTCGCCTTCAGGCGAACTAAGGTATTTGTAATATATGCAATTTTAATATGCATATTTTAATATATGCATAATATTTAATAAAATAATTTTAAACATGCAACATGTTTACAAACAGAGATGAACCTGTCAATGTAGACATAGAGATGAATCTGCCAATGTAGATATAGAGATGAACCTGTCAATGTAGACATAGAGATGAACCTGTCAATGTAGACATAGAGATGAACCTGTCAATGTAGACATAGAGATGAATCTGTCAATGTAGACATAGAGATGAACCTGTTAATGTAGACATAGAGATGAACCTGTTAATGATATAGAGATAAACCTGTTAATATAGATATAGAGATAAACCTTTAAATATAGACATAGACATGAGCCTGACAATGTAGACATAGAGATGACTCTGCCAATGTAGATATAGAGATGAACCTGTCAATGTAGACATAGAGATGAACCTGTCAATGTAGACATAGTGATGAACCTGTCAATGTAGACATAGAGATGAACTTATCAATGTAAACAATTTAGTCTATTTATAGTGTGGGAAGTAACAGTTATATACTGTAACAGTACATACGTTACACCGATAACACCATATTGATAGCAACTAGCCAGAAGTAACTACAGGACATGATAGATACAGTGGATATAGCAAGTGAAAGAATGGGCCTTCCTCGGACTGCCAGAGTAACTAACAATGATTGCCTCAGCGAGGCTAATGAAACTAGAACATTAAATACAACAATAAGACAGAGACAAACAACTTTCTTTGCTCATGTGATGTGAAGAGAGGCATTGGAGAACATCGTGACAACTGGAAAGATCAAGGGGAAAAGAGACAGGGGCCGACCAAGCGTCGCGCTGGGTTGTAACGTAATGGTATGGGAGCCGGTCGTTCAGAAAGCAATGGCAAACTGCTAAACGTAAACTTGCCAAAACATAACAACAGCAGTGCTGGTGTTGACAGCGATGTCCTGTAAGTTATGCAAAAAAAAAAAAAAAAGTTTATCCAGAACAAATCTGTGGAGAGATACGAACGGCGTCGCCAGCTGACAAGGCACTTGATGATGATGATGTGTTGACCTGGCAGTCTAGGTCAATTTAAAGCAAAATTAATCTCCAGAATCAGGATTCGAACAGATAGTCACCAATTCTACAGGCAAACGTGTTGGCCACTGCTTTTCCGCGGCTGCTCTGTGAATAGGTTTCATAAATTTGAAATTTAATTTTTTCAACGGTCTCTTCGGCAAATTCCTTCTTCTATAGAGTGATTTTAGCATGGGTAAGATTCACAATGCTCTTTACCATTATCTGAGTAATGTCGACATCAGATCCACTGTCCTGCAATCATGGCCAAGGTATACGTTAAATACAGCATACATAGATAAAAACACACCCTTAAGCAACTCACAAAGACGTAATTTCTCACTCAACTCACAAACAAGACGATGAGGGGAAGGCAACCATTATTTCGATTCCAGATTATAATTAACTAAGACAGGAGTACAAAGAAAACAAAAGTAGAAAGATCAAACACACGCGCGCTCACACATCACACATTCACACATAACAAAAACGCACATCTCACACAAAAACAAATTAGTTTTGCTAGCACAAAATTTAAGCTTAATTAGCACTTGTGGAAAATTTAAGCCGTTATTTTACAGAACTTCTTTCTTGTAATCTGCGCAATAATATGTTGTTTCTGCATCATTGTTCAACGAACGAGTAATAATCTCAACGCGTCAGTGGGTACTACTTTGTCAATGGCGGCCAAGTTGAAAAAGTATTACTGTGTCTTCTGCACGGCAAATAATATGTTTATTACAACATGTTATCTTTTTTCCCCTGCTAATGAAAAACAGAATGCCACTAGAAAATTAAGGCATATGATTACGTTCGGCTTTTGTGATCATATTTTAAGTTGCACTAATTTTACCTTGAAAGGCGTGCAACATTCGTTTCGTTTCTATTTGTAATTTTATTTTTATAATGATCAATTCCGCTTGTCTCTTGCAGTCTCGTGTGTGGTTATGGTATAGAAATATCACTCCGCACTTATTAACTGCCCGACAGATTGCCAGGCGAACAAACATAGTCCCAATTATTTACAGGGGATGGTTTAATGATTTGTTTTCAAGATTCAGTTTGTAAACAGCTTTCAATTATAAGTGTTAAGAACAGGGGCAATTAGTTTCGCTGCTGCTGCTATTACTGCTGCTGTTACTATAACTACTTCTACCACCACCTACACAACTGCCGATGAAATATGACTATTACTTATCATCATCATGTTGCAGGTATCACAGCCAAACAATTTATCTTCACACTGTCAATAATATTAACATTCAGACACTTGTCTAAAACAGTCACAGTTAGACAATTAACATTCAAACTGTCAACGACATTCACATGTATAAACTTACACAAAACAATCACCATTAGACAATCAATATTTAAATTGTCAATTAAAAAACTTTTTTAAAACAATCACACTTAGACAATGAAACTGACACTGTCCGTGACATTCACATTTAGACACTTACCTAACACAATCGCTAGTGTTTTTGTTGCCTTCTTCTCTCTTCTGGATGACGATTTCTCCTTCCTCTTTCTACTAGTTCGCATGTGAAAATTAAATTTTGTCACCGCTTTCTTTTGTCCTCGCTTTGAATTCCCGCCTTTTTTCTTCGGACTTGACCCATCTTTCTCTTCTGAATTGTCACTAGTGTCCCCTTTGCATACGACGGATGTAAACGGTGTTTCCGCTTCGTGTGCGCATGTCTGAGCAGCACCGGATGTGGAAGTAGACCCCTCCTGGCGACCAGCGCAGCCGCCATTTTTGCCGAATTGCAGCATTGCTTGTTGTTCTTCGTTTTCCAATCTTTCCATTTCTTCGGCAACTGGATTAGTAATCAACTCTGCTGCTTCGGCGTTTCGGACAAGTTTCGGGTTGACCTGCGCAGTCACGTTTGAAAACCCCTTCTTCTTGTTGTCTTTGCCAGTGGTGTTATTATTAGCACTCCCGCTTCCACTCGGGCTTTCATCTTCGTCGTCATCATTGGAGTTATCATCGGAGTTCGAATTAACGTTAGTCACCGAATTATCGTCGGCGTGGTCGGCGGCCAGCATGCGGGACGTCGTCGCCTTCGTAGTATTGTACGTCGTCACCCTTCCGTTGTCTATTTTAGCTAAACCTGTGGTGATGGTGGCTTCTGCACCATATACCCCGCCAGTATCATTGACGTTTTGAGCTGCGACGGTGGCCGGGTTTTCAATGACGCCTTGAAGAGCTCTTTTATCCACGTTCCGCATCTGTTTGGCTTTCATTGCCTTCAAAGCCCTCAATCGGATAACTCTATAGATCTTCCAGTACAGGAAAATCATGATCATGGAGGGAATGTAGAAGGACCCCATGGAGGAGTAGATGAGAAAGTCCGAGTTGAAAAACTGGCAGTCACCAGCTTTTCTGGCGTCCGAGTAGTTGACTCCCAGGGCGATCGGGGCGGCAATGGCCACGGAGATGACCCAGGTAATTCCCAACATGATGAAGACACGCTTGGAGTTCTTGTGCTTAGCGTACTTGATGGGCTGGGTGACTGCAATAAACCTGGCGAAGACAAAAATAAACATTGAACCGTTTTAGCTAATATTGAAAGAATATAATGCGATTCTAATTCTCTAAATTACATCTCAGCATCATGGCATGGAAGTCGCGGGGTCAAAGTGGTCTAGCACTCTCTCTTAAACTTCAGATACGCTGTGTGGGGAAGTGACCTACAAGTACCTCAGACGACCAACAAGAAAACACTGCCATAACTATGATGCAGACATTCTGGTCATCAAGAAATCAAAAGAGAAATTACTATACACCTGTAATGGTAAACGACTTGTGGTGCTATTAACAGATGCAAAATCAGTACTCGAGGTGCTCCTGTCTAGGAAATTGCCAGTACTATGGACACTACTTTCTGAACTTAGCAGTCAGCTAAGGCAACCATACAGTGGATACCATCTCCCTGTGGAGTACCCGAAAACGAGAGAGCTGATCGACCGGCTAAGGAAGGTCCTTTAGAAGAATAACCCGATGTTCCTGTTCATCATCATCATCATGTGCCATGCCGATAAGCGTGGGCGGTCATGATTCGCCATCTCACACGATCATCGGAGTCGTGGATCAGCTCTGTGTTCTTGCCTCGACAATACCACGAAACCATGCCGTCCAGGTATTTACTTCTTTACCTTCTCCTTGTTCTTTCCCCTTCAATCGTGCCAGCTGTCACCAAGTTCTCCAGCTTATTTTTTCCCCCCACATAACTTGTCCAAAAATGATGACTGTGTACCTTTCAATTGTTGTTTCATTGTAACTGCAAACAGAAAGGCAATTTTAGGGGTGTGTCGGCGTGGTTAGTACAGCATGTCTCGATGATAGTTAGTTAGTTCTCTGTCTTTCTTACACACGTTGCAATCAACCCCAGCATTTGGAGGGCAGCATGACGGAATGGATATGAGCGCTCGTTCTTAAACATCCGGTGTGGTGATGCCGAGGTAGTGAGTTTGAATCCCTACACCAGTCAGCTGGACTAAAATGTTGACTTCTCGTCCTTGACTTTGGGACGTAAGTTACAAGTGCCTCAGAAGTCGGAGTGGGTTCACCTGATGGCGAGGGTCACTGGTAATAGAATAAGCTAATCCACACGCAACAATCAGTCCAGTGCGCTAAAGGTAGTAGCAAGTGTAAAGAATACGCTTGAGTTTATTGCGAGGAAACGTTACAATAAATAACCTGCATAATTTGCCTGTTTGCGAGGTACTAGTAATTTTACTTAGAATAGTTTGTTTTTGCTTTCTGAAAGGTCGACGCTCATACCATCAAAATCAACGCAAAGCGGACTGCTTTCAGTTTGCTATGCTGCAGATTTCGAACTCACGATTCGGTGTGTCGGGTGTCTGTGGAACTGCGTTGACTAACCCCCTAAACTACAGACGCCCACAGGTCAATGACAGCGTGCGGTTAAAGAAGACCAGATTCTCTGACACACTCTAAGTCACATTGGTTCAATCACAAATAGATTCAATCCCATAATCAGCTCGCCTACACGCAGGCAACGAGTCAGGATTATAACATTGTCTAGTCACGATTATATCATTAACTAGCCATGATTATAACATTGTCTAGTCACGATTGTATCATTAACTAGCCATGATTATAACATTGTCTAGTTACGATTGTATCATTAACTAGCCAGGATTATAACATTGTCTAGTTACGATTGTATCATTAACTAGCCAGGATTATAACATTGTCTAGTTACGATTGTATCATTAACTAGCCAGGATTATAACATTGTCTAGTTACGATTGTATCATTAACTAGCCAGGATTATAACATTAACTAGCCATGATTATACATTAACTAGCCATGATTATAACATTAACTAGCCATGATTATACATTAACTAGCCAGGATTATAACATTAACTAGCCAGGATTATAACATTGTCTAGTCACGATTGTATCATTAACTAGCCATGATTATAACATTAACTAGCCATGATTATAACATTAACTAGCCATGATTATAACATTAACTAGCCATGATTATAACATTAACTAGCATGATTATAACATTAACTAGCCATGATTACAACATTGTCTAGTCACGATTGTATCATTAACTAGCCATGATTATAACATTAACTAGCCAGGATTATAACATTAACTAGCCATGATTATAACATTAACTAGCCATGATTATAACATTAACTAGCCATGATTATAACATTAACTAGCCAGGATTATAACATTGTCTAGTCACGATTGTATCATTAACTAGCCATAATTATAACATTAACTAACCATGATTGCAACATTAACTAGCCTTGATTATAACATTAACTAGCCATGATTATAACATTAGCTAGATAGGATTACAATATTAACTAGCCATGATTATAGCATTACCTAGTCAGGATTATAACATTAACTAGCCATGACTATAACATTAAATAGCCACGATTATAACATTAAATAGTCACGATTATATCATTAACTAGCCACGATTATAACATTAACTAGCCACGATTATAACATTAACTAGCCATGATTATAACATTAACTAGCCAGGACTATAACATTCAATAGCCACGATTATAACATTAAATAGCCATGATTATAACATTAAATAGTCAGGACTATAACATACAATAGCCACGATTATAACATTAACCAACCACGATTATAACATTAACTGGGCATTAAATACTAAATATCAGGGGCCTGTACTTGTTTGTCCTTTGATAACTAAACTTCGGTCACGAGTTCTTCCCCGTGCGTCCAACTCCTTGTTCATTTGGTAACCCATACCAGCCGGCCGGTGACACATACATTAAGCCCAGTCTGATCTATGAAGGCCGCCCAAAGCTTGTGTTTCTCCCGGTAGTCATGGCTGGAAATGTGGTTATTTCTGGGGCTGTAGAGACGAAACAAGCTTCCAATATGTCTTCCGACATTGTCTCATATTGTGGGGTCTAGTGAGGAAGCAAGCTTACAATATGTCTCCCGACATTGTGTCATATTGTGGGCTCTAGTGACGACGCAAGCTTACATGTCTCCCGACATTGTGTCATATTGTGGGCTCTAGTGACGAAGCAAGCTTACATGTCTCCCGACATTGTGTCATATTGTGGGCTCTAGTGACGAAGCAAGCTTAAAATATGTCTCCCGACATTGTGTCATATTGTGGGCTTCTAGTGACGAAGCAAGCTTAAAATATGTCTCCCGACATAGTGTCATATTTTGGGGGAGTCTGTTGACCAATGACCCTATCTCCCAGGTCCAGCAGCGTACTTTGAGTACCAGGAAGTGCCGTGAAAGGTAAAGTCAGCGGGCGCGATTCTGACCACTGCGCCCATCTAGGGATTCAGGTGGCGACATGGTTAAGCTTTCGCCTCGAGATCAGGGGGTCGTTAGTTCGTTTCGAGATTCAGTCGTTAGGGAGTCTCCCTGGCGAAGTGGTTAAGCCGTCTGACTCAGGCTCCGAAAGTTGTAGGTTCGATTCCCCGGGCCGCGTCCTTCGGTTCACGAGTGCATTTTTCGGAGACTCCTGAGGGTTGTCGCTGGAGCTACGGAATTCGTGCTTTGTGCGACGCTTTCCGCTTCTATGTAAAGAGGCTGAGCCATATATGATAAAAGCCCGTGGCAAAGAAGTCGACCCTGTCGACTTTAAAGCGACTTTCTGTTAAGCGACTTAGTCGTTCGGTTCTCCCAGTCATTCGGTTCTCGACAACAGTTTTTCGGAGACCCCTGGATGTCGGTGGCCTATCCAGAGGTCAAGGGTCATGGCTTGGCGAATTAAAATTTAAAAAAAAAATGGATCTAGTCTACCAGGTCGACTCAGCCTAAAATGGGCACTGGGAATGTCTTGAGAAGTAAAAGCGGACGGCGGGGCACTGACCACATCACACTCCGAGTGCTGCATGCTTCGTGTTCAGAAGGTGTGGGTTCGTGTCGAACTCCATTATTCGGTTTTCCAAGTGTAGTGCTTTCGGAGACCCTTGGGCGGCTTGTGCGGTACTAAGAAGTTCGTGCTCAGTGGTTAGAGACGTTGCTATATTGGATAAAACCCGGTGCAATGAAGTAGATCATCTTGCATGTTAACCTACCCACAGCACAAAGCGTGAATTGTAGAGACCAGGTGTTCTCCATGAAGCATGATCCCTCTCTCATCCTGTCTAGTTTAGGCCTACTCCACAGGAAAGGTAACACCAATACGTCTACAAGTGTAGAAGCTATCGGATCAGCAAAGCAATGCTCTAATTGTCCGACTCTCAGAGCTCCCATCCCAGACCAGTTGCCGACCAAGGCTTAGGGCTTGGTCTACCCTGCCATGAGATTTAGTCTTTAGACTGCATTTCCTCGCACCACAGTACCCTGCCAATTGCGCCCCTTCCCCCGAAGGCGTTGGAACCATCAGGGTGTCGGGTTTGGTGAGCGTCGTCCAACATTCGGCGCTAACAGAAAGTAGCTAAGACCGTCTACTGTCATACATTAACTCTATCATATCTGACCACACACGAGAGGCACGCCATGAGAAAGAGGGACCTCGTCAACCAACACATAACTGAGTGTATTATTCTCCGGACGCTTATGCATATGTAGGGGAGAGGATCTGAGCAGCTATACACTTGTCAGGAGGGCAACGATGATACCCTAACAGATAACTAACCTGCTTATTAGACTACACTTAGGCCTTCCACAGTGTCTAGTAACTGAAATTGTGGAACAGTGTTAGTGATTTGGGATTTCCATCATACCTGATCCACTTCATTCATTCATTATATCATGATCAAAAAGCAGCTGACAGAGAAGCCGGTGAAACGTCAAACTGGTTTAGCTGCAAAAGGGAGTAAGACATGACTGGATTATATCTCCATACATGTTCTACACATATGCAGACACTGTAATGAAAAGTGTCAAAATTAACGCAACCAGAGACAGTTTTGATCCGCTTGGGTTGGTGAAAATCAAATCCCAGAACTTAGATATGCAGATGACACATTTCTCCTATCAAATAGTGCTACAGGCTTCTAAAAAAAATTAGAAGAGGTGATCTTGTTTGTGAAGAGATACAATGAAAGTCAAAATTGTTTCCGGACTGAAGAAAAAAAAAAATATGCCCACAGAAAAACCTCATTCCAGCCAAAATCACAATGATAACAAAGAAATTGAACATGTCACAAGTTCTGAATATCTCGGCTTCATAATCGACAAAAACTGAGACTTTTCAAAAGAGACTGGACGCAGGCTGGCCAAGCACTGCAGAGATTAAAAAGTATTAACAACGTACGCCACAACTCCAGCAAATAAGCTAAATTAATTTGTTTGATTTACGAAAGGGAGTATAGAAATTGTATTTTACAACAGATGACAGGAAGTGTAGAGTACACTGCTTGCTGGATAACAGACGATTAGTACAAAATGTACACTTTACTAAAGAATACGTGAAGGATGGAAAATAGACTTGCCGATCGATGTAAATTGAAATGAATAATTTACAACGTTGAGACTAACTGGAGTGAACACCTCACAATGTTGAGACAAACTGGTGGGAACATCCAAAAATGTTGAAAGAAACTGTAGTGAACACTTCACAGTGCTGAAACTAACTTAAGTGAACACTCCAAGGGGATAAGATAAGGTCATGTCAATACTTCATACTGCTAATAAAACCTTCGTGATCTCTTCACAATGCAGAGGCAATCTGGAGTTAAACAGTTCACAATATAGGGACAGATTGGGGTGAAAGAGGAGTGGCTCGACGAATGGCTAAAATTCCGGATTCTCCTTCGGGAGACCCGGGTTCGAATCATCGGTAAGGTGTGGGATTGTTTTCTGTCAGGGGCAAAAAGAAAATTCTAACCTGCACAGTTCGCGGCGACTGCACTAGCCAGGCGGCCTTAATACCTCGCGCTCAAGCCCTCCTCTGCCATACACCGCAAGGTACTATATTGGCAGTAAATGACAGTTTGACAGTGACAGTTCACAATCCAGAGACAAATTGGGGTGAACAGTTCCCAAACTAAAGACAAACTGGGGTGAAGATTTCTCAATCTACAGACAAACTGAAATGATCATTTTACAATATAGAGACAAACTTGAGTGAACATCTCACAGTGCTGAGACAAACTTGAGTGAACACAACATCGTTGAGACCAATGAAGTGAACATATCGGCAGCCAAAGAATGAAGAGTTTGTACAGAATTCACTGCTAACTCAAAAACTCAAAGACAATCTCTGACGACAATCAAAATGGGAAAAATGGCCAGAAATCTGGAGTTTGGCGTTAAAAAAGTTAATCGGATTAGCTGCTCCGGTTGTGTATTTGACGACAAAGAAACGAAATAATGCTCAACTAAAAATGTAAAGGCATTTCCACTGCAGATGCTGACTTCAGGTGAGATTTGTGGGTTTTCACTTATTATGACATATGAGATGAGATAGTCAGTGTCTTTCCTCGTCTCCTTTCGTTCACAGACACTTTTGCAAATTGGTTGGTGCTGATTGTAATGAGGCTGGATCGGCCACAGAGCCTCTCTGGTCGGAAGAATAACCTGCCTCTGCTGAGACTTGAACTACGATGACTGAATTTGCAGGCAAGAACACTAATTACCATGTCACCACGGCTCCATGTCACAACACCACAGCTCCATGTCACAAATACACAGTGAGTACTGAAACACACCACGGCTCCATGTCACAACTACACAGTTAGTACTGAAACACCGGGGCTCCATTTCACAACTACACAGTGAGTACTGAAAAACCACGGCTCAATGTCACAACTACACAGTTAGCACTGAAACACACCACGGCTCCATGTCACAACTACACAGTGAGTACTGAAACAAACCACGGCTCCATGTCACAACTTCACAGTGAGTACTGAAACACACCACGGCTCCATGTCACAACTAGACCGTGAGTACTGAAACACACCACGGCTCCATGTCACAGCTACACAGTGAGTACTGAAACACACCACGGCTCCATGTCACAACTACACAGCGAGTACTGAAACACACCACGGCTCCATGTCACAACTATACAGTGAGTACTGAAACACACCACGGCTCCATGTCACAACTAGACCGTAGTATTGAAAAACTGTTTAGAAAATACACTGATCAACGGCAGATAAACAGCCACGCAGACCGACATATACCTCAAGATAATGATTTGAAATCAACAACCAGAACATAC